>APFE031607125.1:49040-92530 GCA_000404065.3 Pinus taeda
AACAATAACATGAAATAAAAATAGGACAATTGATACAAGGAATTTGAATTTGACTTTGTTGTCATGGGTAAGTGATATGCAGTTACTCGTGACTCAATAAATATGGATGTGGGTTTGAAGTTTTTGGTTGGGAGGTGAAGGTCATAGACCATCATAGGGATGACGTCAAGGAGCCGACCTCTATGTATCTCATCCTTTGGTTTTTCATTGAGTGGTGAATTATTGGGTCAGTTTTGTCCATAGCTTAAGTTATGTCGAAAAATGTAACTAGTTTTGGTCTTCATAATTGTATTGGAGTCATAATGTTAAGTATTTGTCAAAAGAAAGAAAGAAAAAAATATTGTAAAATAAATTGACTTATTAAAGCATGGGTTTCATGCTTGGGTCAATGATTAATAAGTAAAATCCTCTATTGTAGGCTTGTAGGGTTTATGCCACGAGTCCTTGTCTTTATCATCATGTAAAAAACCCTTCTTGGGCTTCATCTATCAAGAAAGAAAATTATTTTTATAAAAATTAGGTCTTCTAGGCCTCCTCCACCAAGGCAGCCTAATCAAGAGGCAAAAACCACTACATAAAGGCAACAACTCGACCTCATTTGAAGCACATTCTTGATAAGTTCGATCTACAGTTGTTGGAAAAGGAAAAAGGTACAAAATTCAAGGAAGAAAGAGAAAAACCCTAGCGATGAAGAGGAAACCCCTAGCAAGGAAGTTTGAAAGCCATTTTGTCTCTCTTTTGATTCACACGTGCGAAATGTTGAAGGAGCTGGGTAGGCCGAAATTTCAGATCTGTAATAGGCTCGAAATTCTAGAAGCTAGGGGTCGAAATTCTGGATTGTTTCTAGGATGAAGTTGTTGGACAAGAAGAGACTACTGAAGTTTGTTGAAGTTTGGTGGAGAAGGAAGGTGTTTTGGGTCTAAGGTCTTAGTCTACGTCAATTTGATTTACTAGTGGAAGAGTTTCACTGGGTTTTTCCCTACATAGGGGTTTTATTCCTTTATCAATGCCTACATCTGGTGATATTGATATTCATGTTTTGATTTGATGATTACTTGATGAAACAAAGATTAAAGAAAAATATAAAGAGAAGATAATAAAACTACAAGAATATCACAAGTAACTATCAATATAAGATAATCCTTCTGCCTTTCTATTTTCTAACATGGTATAAGTGTTAGTTTTTGTAGCATGGAATGTGTTCTAGCCTTGAAATTTTTTGGAGAAGCTGGAATACACGAGATCTCTAAAACCCACAAATCGTTTCTAGAAATTCCAGCTAGAAATGAGTTAGTTAGATTAATGACCAATTTTTAAATATTTCCTAAGTCTAAACTTAGGGAATATGACTAATTAATCAGTAGTAATTAAGTCAAGGTGTCAATCATCTAGAAACTCACATGGATCAACTCCAAGATGATCCTAACCATCGATTATGTTTTAATCTTGGTCGTTGGTGCTCCAATAGAGGATTATAAAAGGAGTTTGATGTGGTGATGGAGAAGACACTGGAGGGAATAATACTGGGGGGGGGGGGGGTGAATCAGTATTTATCAAATTAATGACTCTTTTATTTCATACTCAGATTTATATATGCTACTTCAATGAAGGGAACTTGCATGTGCACACACTATTCTAAAGGCAACCATTGTATATCCAACGAACTTATGATTCAGTTAATTCATGATTTGTTGATCTTTAATCAATGCATCAGTACTTAATTAACCATTTAAATAGTAACCATGTGCAGTAATAATAGAATAAGAAATCACACATAAGAAACACACATGAACACCAATATTTAAGGTGGAAGCCCAACGCGAGAGAAAAAACCACCTGTTGTTGTTGTCTATGTCTTATTTTAATATAAGAAAAACCTATTTATATTCTTGTACTGGTGCAAACTCATACCAGTACGTAGGCACTCACCTGCAGAAGGATACAACATTCTCTCGTACTCCAGCTTCTCCTGGAAGGGAGCTACAACACCCTAGCTCTTGTACTAGCCAATATGTTTACTAGTACATAGGCGTCAGCCTACAGAAGGCTTCAACCTTCACTCGTTTTCAAGCTACTACTGGAAGGGAGCTCCAACCCCCTAGCTCTTGTACTAGCCGATATGTTTACCAGTACATAGGTGTCAGCCTACAGAAGGCTATGAACTTCTCTCTGTTGATCTAAAGATGATCTGAGGTTGTCATTGATGTCAACCCAAGCAGCACCAAGGACTACCCAGATCTTGCAAGGAATTTAGACTTGACAACTTACTCTATTTTTAGTCAAGGATCTTCTAGATTGATTCCACTCGTCGAGATGTTTCCATTGATATATGGCACGCCAAGTAATTCTTCATGATTTGAAAGATATTCATGTTTGACATTAGTAACCCAAGTTAATGGGCTAAAACCCTATGGGGTTGTGGCATGGCTCTCATAATTGGTTTTGGTCACTGAATAGTCAATAATTAATAATTTTTAATCTCCTAAAATCCCTTCAACATTCTCTATAGAAGCCCCTCTCAACTCTATACAAAGAAATCTCATACATCCTCCAAAAGTAGTGATCGTGGCATTTTCTCTCTAACTTCATTTCTGTGAAGTCTTAGATTCTAAAATTAAAAATCATTTGATTCACAATCCTGATGAATGTTGTGACCGAATTTCAGATCTTGGTTCGCTATATTTTCCGAGATATGATCTGTGGAAGTTAGGGTTTTTATAGGCTCCCGAATTTCATCTCAAAGAAGTGACCTTGGGAAAAGTGTCATAATTCTCTCTCTGAGAGAGGATTGGAATTCTGTAAAAGGTGGTGGATAGTGCACGGAATTTAGTTTTTTGTGTATCAATTTCAGAGCCAAAGGAAGAAACATTGACACACAACACTTCGTACAAGTTGGCTCTACTGAACTAGTCCATAATTAGGTCATTGTGTGAGATTGGGAATAACTTTGCCTTGAAGAGTCCAAATCGGGTCAGACCTATGGCATTGGAAAGAAGAGTCAGAGGGATACTACAGGACCAAATATCACACATTGAGATTCTAAAATCACAGAGATACATCAGATTAAATATCGTGCTCCTAGAAGGCAAGAAAAACTAGATCAAGTGTTGTCAATGGGTGCAAAGGACTAGACTTTCCAGGGAAGCAAAGAGAAAGGTGTAGCAAAATGATGTAGCAGAGGTAAGCTACATGTAAGTATCTTCTGTATATGCATGTTCATTTTTTAATTTCATTAGGTTCTTTGTATTCTAATTTTTTTTTTGTTTAGCATTGACATATGCTCTACAAGATGAGGTAAGTTTTGCTATTATCATGTCATGGGTATTTCCTTGAAGAATTTTTGTGGGTATTATATATTCATCAAGAGAAGAATTAATGCATAATCTAATGCTCTAAAGAGTGAGAAAGGTTAGCATGACAAGAGCAACAAGCAAGGTGCAGGACAACATCAAGAAGTTCACAACATGAAGTCTTCAAGTGGGTAGCACGACATATAGTCATTGTAAAAGTATCATTGTACAGATTCATTGTAAAAGCATCATTGTAAAAATTTTACAAGTGTTTATCTGCCAAGAGTTGAAGAGGTAGTGTCGGGAGGTCTAGGATCATCATTAAGTGGTTGAGTCATAGTTGGGGTTATGGTCTAGTGTGTCTTCTTCTTCTACATCATTTTATATCATTGTAAAGTGGACTATTTTCCCTAGTACGGGAGTCCATTCTTATTTTATTCTTCTACAAGGTGGTAGGGTGGTGCTAGGGTGAGTTGTAGCTCATTGGGTGTTGGGGCATCCATTTAGTTGACTGCTAAAGATTCTTGGGTGTTGGAGTGTCCATCTAGTGGGAGCTGGAGAAGAATGATTTTCTAGATTCTAGGAAGTTGGAGCTTTCTTTTCAATTGGAGTTGAAGATTAAAGAATTATTAGAAAAGCGTTCGGTGGTTTTTGACCCAGAGGGGGTTTTCCACCTAAAATTTTTGTGCCTCCTATGTTCTTTTATTTATTGTTGTTACTGCATAAACATTGATAATAATTGAAGATTAACTAATGCTCTGAAAATATTTAAAAGTGCTAATTGAAAATATAAAGTGTCAATATTGCTTAAGGTCAATATTATCTTCCCACGCGCCCGCAAACCACAGCACCGATCCCCGCGTCAGGGCCCTTCCCCCCTCGTCCTACCGTATCCATCGCACGCGCTCTGCCCCCCGCCCCCACCCTGGCCCCCTATCGCCCTGGTGCTCCTCCGCCCCCCCGGCCCCCCCCCCCTCCCCGCCCCCCCCCCTCAAGCCCACCCCCCCCACCCTCCCCCCCCCCCCCCGCCGACCCCCCCCCCCCCCCCCCTTAGTATTTTCCAACACTCTCTTCCTCCAGGGACCACGTTTCATAAATGTTTAGACTGGATACTCCTAGTACACAACAACACAATATGAAGGCCATGTTTCATCCAATTTTCATACTGAACCCATCAACAACATTGAAGCTCAAAATCAATCACCACTACAATACAACTAATCACTGGAAAATCCATAAAAACTAAAGCAAATCACAATCAATGAATCTGAACATTCAGAACACTGTCACTAGAACACAGAGCAGAACCCAGAATTATGCATCACCAACCAAAACCGACTGCAACTTCAAACATCATATTTCATAATGTATACGCTACTTCGGTGTGACGAACCGGCGTGTATACGCGCCTTTATCAAAGAGAACCATCGTATAGATATTCAACTACTAACTTAAAACTTCACAACTATTCCATACTTCATTCATACCTAGATCACAACATTTACAGAATAAAGCATGCATTATCATTCATATATATACTATCCGTGATCAATCCACATAATGATAATTCATTTCAGGTCTAATGATCCTAATCCATCTTTAGATCTCATCCAACATCAACCACTTAGGTTCATCCTTAGTTCAGATCAAGCAAAGCACCAAAAAGCCATAACATGCATATTTGCTTTTGATATAACTCTTCATAAGATATTCATTACTTGCACACTTAGCCCTTTGATCTTATCCTCCTCATATACTTAGATCCTTTGTCAATACCTCGGACCAAAACCTCAGACCAATACCTCGGACCAAAAACCTCGGACCAAATACCTCGGACCAAAAAACCTTGGACCAAAACCTCGGACCAATACCTCGAACCAAAAACCTCAGACCAATACCTCAGACCAATACCTTGGACCAAAACCTTGATTTTCCATTCCATACGTGCTTTTCATTTTGTGAAAGTGTGTGCATATGTATATGCTTCTTCTGTTCCATCAGCCCATGTGTATACACTACTTGGACAAGGTGAGCCAGCATCTACTTATTAAACCATTCTCTTTCTTCAATCTCTGGAGTCTGATCTGTAATCCTTTGTTGTTAACTTGTTGCACTGTGAACTACCATCATTCATCATATATGTGAGTTTCCATCAAGGACAACACTTGTACCATAATGCCAACAATATCCCCCTTTGGACTTGATGGCAACCATATTGGTGTTTATTACAACAAGTTGTAGAACATGTTGTTTGAAATAATACTGAGAGGGGGGTGAATCAATATTAGTCAAGTCAATAATCTTTTTATTTTCATACTCAAATTTATATACGCTACTTCAATGAAGGTAACCCACATGTACACGCAACTGTGTTTAAGGAAACCAGTGTATATCCAGCAAGCTTATGATTAAGTTAATTCATCATATGTTGACCTTTAATCTGTGCATCAATGCTTTATTAAACATTAAACAGTAACCACATGCAGTTAATAACAGAATGAACCATCACACATAAGCAACACAGATGAACACCAAGATTTAAGGTGGAAACCCAATGTGGGTGAAAACCACCTGCTGCTATCATCTCTGTCTTCTTTTAATAATAAGAAAATCTGTTTACAACATTGTACTAGTGCAGACTCATACTAGTACACAGGCTTCTACCTGCAGAAGGTTACTACCTTCCCTCATTCTCTAGCTTCTACTAGAAGGGAGCTACAACCCCCTAGCTCTTGTACTAGCTGATATGTTTAGTACGTAGGCACCGACCTACAGAAGGTTACAACCTTCTCTCTTCCTCTAGAGACCACGTTTTATAAATTTTCACACTAGATGCTCCTGGTACACAACAATACACATGAAGGCCTTGTTTCATCTAATTTTCATATTGGACCCATTATCAACATTGAAGTTAAAAATCAATCACCACTGCATTAAAACCATCAAATACATCTACATTAACCAATGATTGAAACTCAATCATGAATCTCTGAATAAACCACAACTGAATCACTGAAAGCCCATCGTCACTGAAGAAAATAACAATCAATCAATCTAAACATTCAATATACTGTCATCAAACTACAGTCACCAGAACACAGAGCAGAACCCAGAATTTTGCAACAACATCTAGATCCAACTGTAACTTCAAATATCATATTACATAATGTATACGCTACTTAGATGTGTTGAACTAGCATGTATATGCACTTTTATCAAAGCCAACCAACGTATATGTCTGTAAATATTAATTCATAATTTGGTAGCTATTCCAGACTTCATTCATCCCAGACCATAACATTTACAGAACAACACATGTGTCAGTATTCAAACTTAGTTTTCCAACATATACGTGCTTTTCCTTCTGTGAAAGTGTGTGTGTACGTATGCGATACTTGTGTTCAGTGAACCTACGTGTATAAGCAGCTTGGTCAAGGTGAACCTGCGTATACCTTTATTTCTTCATTCTCTGTAGTCTGATATGTAATTCTTTGTTGTTAACTTGCTGCATTGTGAACTGTCATCTGAGAGAGTTGCCATTGTACATTACTTTTGAACCGATTCCTACATTTTGTCATATCTCATATCTCTTCTGTAGATTCATCTAGTTACCATATACAAGTGATTTGTTCTGCTACAAGTGGGTTGCCATCAAGTACAACACATGCATCATAATGCCAACACATGTTAGATATATCAAATAACACCAAGATAATCTCCCCCTTTGACATCAAGGGCAAAGGGCAGACCAAGATATTCTCCCCTTTTGAGATACACTATGTTGTATGCTCCCCCTGAGTACATGCAGAGTTTGCAGAGATATGTTTCAAAAGAATAACATGACTCTATAACTCAACTAAGTGAGTATGACCTCCCTAAGACCAATGACTCATACATACATCAATCATCCAACCAAGTGGGGATACACCAAATTTGACTCATCCACCCAACCAAGTGGGGATATACCAAATGTTTATACATGACTGAATTTGCAATTATTACATCATCCTTCCCATGCATAGTGGGGTTACATCATAGGTCTTTACATGAACTTTACATCAAATTATATACATGACATTTATAACAAGGACTAAAAATCTAAACAAGACCATGATAGTCATCAACAACTATCATACACCATATATGATCTGCACCATAAGCATCTGTCATTAGTAACAAGATCAACAGCATGTATATGTCCATCATCAAAAGAGTCATCTGAATCAAAAAAACTATGTGGGTCAAGCAATATAAGCATCATCATGTACCAAGGTCTTCTAATATAATGCCAACAATGCATTATTAGAAGCATATGCTCCCCCTAAACCTATGTCAGTTGTTCACTATCAGAGTTGATCATTGCATTAGTTAGTAAGAATCATGAATACATCATCATCAACCAATTATTCATCAAATTATTAACAACTTATGAGGGTTAAAAACAATTCCACATATTATCAGCAGAATGTAATCATCATCACTCAGAACAAAATAGATAATTGACTTAACCATATCAAACCCCTTT
Source organism: Pinus taeda (assembly GCA_000404065.3). Lineage (NCBI taxonomy): Eukaryota > Viridiplantae > Streptophyta > Pinopsida > Pinales > Pinaceae > Pinus > Pinus taeda. The sequence goes on from APFE031607125.1 coordinate 56,856, forward strand.
TCTTGAGTTTTTCCCACTACTTTTTCTTCAAAACACCATATACACGACTGTGCAGCTTCTAACTCACGTATATACATTACTTGTCTTCATGATAACTGCATATGAGAATTGGAGTATTGAATTTTCACACTTTTAGCTCCCCCTGAGTCTGTTATGTATGTATATTGAGCTATGCCACATCCTTCTGATTGTACTCCCTTCTTCTTCCATACCTTGGAGAGTGATGATGTTTGCTCCTTTTCGTATGTTGGCCGAAATTTTCTCCTACATTATTTTGCTATATTCCCAAACTTGTTACAAGCATAACATCTTATATGTTTCATATTCCCTCTATAGCAGTCAATGGCTTTGTGACCAAACATATTGTAAGAAAAACAATATCCCTTAAAGTACCTGGAAGATGATGATCTTTCTGTGTGACGGTTATTTACTTGAACCATTCTTCTTTTGCATCTATGTGCAACATGTCCAAAATTATGACATATAAAAAATTCAACATTATTCATCAGGGGAAAGAACTGATTATCACTTCTATAGTTAGGAGTAAATGATTTTCTTTGAAGTCTTTCTTTCCTTAGTTGTTGAAGGGGTTGACCTTTTATCTCCTTGTTGAGCATTTCAGATTTTGCATTAGAGTTCCTTGCTTAATCTTGTGAGCTAGATTCACCTTTAACAGTTTCATGAAAACCAAGACCATTTTTTATGGTAGGAGACCTTTGACTACTAAGAATATTATCCAAAATCTTAGTACTATCTTGAAATCATAACAATTTATCCTTTTCTTATAATTTACCTTTTAATATATTTACCTCAACCTGATATTGCTCTTCCTTTTCTAGATATTGTTTCTTCATGATTTCTTCAGCCTTTCTTCCTTCTTCCACTTGTTGCCTTAATTTGAGAATCTCATTTTCTTGTTCTTCATCTGCTTGAGGTAATTCTTCATTTTGCTTATTTGAATTTTCAAGATCTTCTTTTAGAGAGATGATCTTAGCTTCAATACTTTCATAATGATTGGATCTATCTTTAAGTGTCTTAATTATTGTACACTTTTTAGTTACTTCATGTTAGACCAGGCATTAACTCCTCAACCAAAATTGATTCGTATATTTTATTCCTTCAGGTAGGTATTCATTATATACATGAGGGAGAGACTGTTCACTTCATCTTCCGATGACTATTCATATTACTTATTTATTTATTTACATTATATTCACCCAATCCTGATGATTAGGTGTCAACATTCCCCCCCTTAATCTGAAGGGATGTTGGTGAGTCCAAGCATCATTCTGAATCATTCAAGGTTTTTCTCTTCCAAGCGCTTTGGTGAAGATGTCTACAATTTGCTCATTGGTGTAACAATGATGGAGATGGATTGTTTTGGCCTCAACATGATGTCGAATCAGATGATATTTAATATTGATGTGCTTTGTTCGATCATGGAACTTTGGGTCCTTGGCCAAATTTATTGCAGAGGTATTGTCAATCATGAGTGGAGTTTATTGTACTTGTTTTACCTGCAAATCTTCAATAATTTTCCTGAGCCACACAATTTATTTTGTTGCTTCAGCTGCTGCCACGTATTATGTTTCTGTTGTGGAATCTGCTAGAACTGGTTGTTCACGTGATCTCCAGGAGGTAGTTCCTGATCCAAGACTCATAGCATATCTTGAAGTAGATACCCCAGTTTCTTTGTCTCCATCGAAATTTGAATCAGAGTATCTAATCAAGCTGAAGTCGTCCACCTGTGTATACTTGATTCCAAAGTCTTGAGTTCCCTTCAAGTACCTTAGAACTCTTTTTGCAGCAAACCAATGTCCCTCACAAGGCTTTTGCATAAACTTGGAGAGGATTCCAACAACAAAAGAAATGTCTAGTCTGGTAGTAGTTAGGTAGTTGAGACTTCCTACAAGCTGTCTATACTTTGTTGCATCCTCAAATTCTTTTCCTTTAATAGATGTGAGCTTTAAGTTTTGCTCCATTGGAGTAGTAAGAGGATTGCATTCTATCATTCCAAACTTATTCAACAGATCTCTAGTGTATTTCTTTTGAGAAAGAAATATGGACTTCAGATGTTGGGTTACTTCAATACTGAGATAGTAGTGAACATAGCCCAAATCAGACATTTCAAAACTATTCCCCAATTCCTTCTTTATGGATGCAATGTAGCTTTCATTTTTCCCTGTCATCAAAAGATCATCTACATGTACCACAAGATATACAACTGTTTTTCCAACTTTCTTGACAAATAAAGTTGCATCATCAAGATCCTAATGTTTGAAATTGAGTTTCAGAAGATGCTCAGTTAGTTTTTAATACCAAGCTCACAATGCTTGTTTGATGCCATACAAGGACTTCACAAGTTTGATACTTTATGTTCATGTCCTTTCATAGCAAATCCTTCAAGTTGGGACATAAAAACATTCTCTTTTAGATCTCCATTCAAGAAGGCAGCTTTTACATCCATTTGATGGACTTCCCAACCGTTTTGAGTTGCTAGGGCAAAGAGTGTCCGAATGGTAGCCCATTTTGTTGTGGGAGGGAAATTCTCCTCATAATCGACCCCTTCCTTCTGTGCAAAACCTTTTGCCAGAAACCTAGATTTTTGCTTGTCAAGTGAGCCATCAACTTTATACTTATTCTTGTAGACCTACTTGCAGCCAATTGGTTTGGTTCATAATGGAGGATCAACCAACTTCCAAGTGTCGTTCTTTATGAGGGAATCATACTCCTTTTGCATCACTTCTTTCCATTTATCATGAGAAGCAGCTTCTTTGAAGGAAGTTGGTTCAAAATCTGTAGACAAGTTCAATTCACAATCATAAGAAACATCCATATCAACAGGTGAATTAGAGTCATCTACATCACCTCCATTTTGTCGGTTTGAATTTCTAGTTCCTGTCTTTCCAACCTCATCAGGATGAACACTTTCAAGTGTCTTTGTCAGCCACTTTGGGGGACCTTTCTCAGATGGTTCAGGCTGCTCCATTGATTGAGTTGGGAATGAATCAAGATTGAGTCTCCCAATTCTATCAATCACATCACTTAAAGCATCATTCATTATTAGAGTTTCATGCGGGGGAGAGTGTTCTTCAGAAGAAGATTCCACATGTTGATCTAGTATAGGAATCCCCCCTTCAAGATGTGGAATCTGATTATCAAATTCTTGAAATGATTTTTCTTTTTCGAAGATATCCAAGCGATCAAGTTTCTGCTCAACAACATTGTCAGTTTTGGATGATTCAAGAAAAATTACATCTCTAGATACAACAAAATTTTTGTTTACTTCATCATAGAGACGGTATGCTTTGGAGGTGTTTGAATGCCCCAAGAAGATACACTTATGACTTCTTGCACCAATTTTGTTTCTATGTACCTTTGGTATCAAGGCATAACAGGTGGAACCAAAGACCCTGAGATGCTTTACCGAAGGAACATGTCATACCACATTTCATATGGAGTCTTGTTTCTAATAGCATTAGATGGAAATCTATTCTTTATATATGCAGCACATAGAACAACATCAGCCCAAAAAATTATCTTTACATTTTTGAAGAAGAGCATGGATCATACCATATTTAAGATTGTCCTATTCATTCTTTCAGCTACAAAATTCTATTGGGGATTATAAGGCATATTTGTTTGATGTTTGATCCCATGTTGGCGAAGATAGTTTTCAAATTGATGTGATGTGTACTCTTTTCCATTATCAGTGCAAATAGACCCAATATGAGATTGTGCATCATTTTCAATCCATTTATGAAAGTTTTTGAATGTTTGAAAAGCATCAAATTTGTTCTTCAATAAATAAACCCAACACATTCTAGTGTAGTCATCAATAAATGCCATCATATACTTATTTCCATTTTCAGAAGGAACAGGCATTGGACCACATAAATCTGAATAAATGAGTTCGAGTTTTCTATGTGCTCTTGAATATGAATCATGAAAAGACTATTTGCTATGCTTACTAGAATGCAAGCATCACATTGCTTAACATTCCTAGCAATTGTAGGTAAACCAGCAACACCATTTTTCTTCAACAAGCAAAGGCTGTCATAGTTCAAATGTCCAAATCTAGCATGCCATAATAAACTTGATGGAAGAGTACCTTCTTCATGATGAGAATTGTATGAGAAATGTTGTGCACAATCAGAGGTTCCTTGCAGTTTGAGAAGCCTTTCTTCTTATATTCCCCTCATGACAAGTGACTGGTCAAATGCTTTTCTTACCTCAAGCTTGCCATCAAACATATGAATGGAGTGACCTTGCTGGCGGATGTGGACCAAAGACAACAAGTTTCTCTTGAGCTATGGGAGATATAGAACATGGTGCAGAAAAAAGTCTAGAAGACCAAGCAATTTAAGCCTGATTATGCCAAGCCCTGGTGGCTTGATCTTTGATTAGTCTTCAAAGTATATTGTTCCATCAACATTGTTAGTAAATTCTTCAAAACAATCTTTTCTATGAGTCATGTGGCAAGTTGCTCCTCAGTCAAGCAACCAATCATTTTTCCAAGAAGAAAGTGAAGCATTAAATAAATCTTCATTTACTCCAATATTAGATTGTGCCACAACATAGTGAGCGGATTCAGGAGCTTTACCTTTGTCTGTATCATCAGTTTTACCTTTCTGTTGGTTTCTTTGCTGCTCAATTTTGTCCCATGGTAACTTGCATGTAGAGGCATCATGTGATCCATTTCTTTTGCAACGTATGCAGTGCAAATCTGCCTTTTCTCCTTGAGAGTGTCTGCCCCCTGCCTCTAAAATATCTTCCTCTTCCTCTTCAACCACCTCTTCCTCTGGAAGAATCTTTAGCAGGATTATTTTCTTTATGAGCAAGACACACAACCTCTTCAAAAGATTCAGGGGCTATCTTCTTTCCAAAAGCTTTCTCTTTCAGCAAACGTTTTCACAAGAGAGTCAAAGGTGATATCTTTGAGATTACCATTTGCTTGCAATGACTCAAGATAATTGGAGTAAGTAGGATAAAGTGCCTTGAGAAAAGCGATAAGGGGAATGTCCAATTCAACCTTAGTGGATTTGATATCATTCATTATAGACTTTACTTCAGATGCAAGAGCAAGAGGATCATTATTTTGCGGTTCAAGACTGAAGAGTTTAATCATGAGTTGAACAACTGCAAGTGCAGAAAGTGAGTCATAGAGTTCTTTCAGCTTTTTTAAGGCTTCAAAGGCAGTTGAAAATGGCGAAACATGGTGACTCACCTCTTCATTTATAGATGTTGTGATTAATGCATAGCTTTGTTGTTCTTGTTTTCCCAAATGACGAGTTCTTTATCTGATGTAGGTTGTTCTGGCTTTGTATCTATGTCTCCAACACACACTCCTTTCCACAACTCATTGAAAATGAGCGTGTGTTTTATCATTTGGGACCACTCAGGATAGTTCTCCTTGCCAGTGAGAACTATTCCCATGATGGATATGATTGAATGCATACTGTAAAAAAACTTATGCTGCAAAACTTTTACTCTTAATGGGAAAAAAATATAGTTCTAATATGACTGGACAACAAACTCAACTTGACAACAAATTTCAATACCCAAGACATATATATCCACACTATTCAAAATATATATCGATTTCTTTTTACATTGATCACCCAGTGCAACCCTTCAAAAAATTTTAACACACAAAGGCGATTTTAAAACATGCACAAAATCAGGGCTTAACTCACATATACATTATAGGAGAGCGTACCAAAAACAGTTCAATGCATGCCATGTATATTCAACGCATGGCTCAACTCACATGCGCATCAACTCACATAGGCATTTAACATATTAACATGCCATGAACAGTGTTCAACATTACCAACGTTATATGCCAAGAACAGCCTTAATACAACTGTGTTAATACAATACCAAACAACCTTAATACAACTACGTTAATACAATATTAAAACATCGTTAATACAATGTAAAATAGCTTTCAACGTATGGCATTAACTTCAACGTTTTCCCTTCATAAACCAGTGAACACCACGCTTGTATACCAGCATATGGCCAAAAAACTTCAATGCATAGCCAAAAACTTCAACAGATTGCCAAAGAAACTTCAACACACAGCCATACCAGCGTAAATACCATGATTGCAAGTCATCCAACTGATCTCTAAATCTTCAGAAAAAAAAAATTCGGGATACATCGAGATTTTTATGGTCACAAATGTAGATATATTAATAGTGTGGGATGTGGAGACCATGGAAGCTTTAGCGTTCACGAAAATGTTCTAGAAGCTAACATTAACGTGAGACAGAGAGCTTTGGTTAATACCTCTAGGATCTGAATCATCATAGAATCAACTAGAATCCATCAACACTCTGCTCATGCAAATAGAGGCTTTGATTCATGCACCATTCACGCAGTGAACATGGTCATGGAATCGATTCACACACCAACAACGTTTCACTACTCCTCCGCATAGCTACTCGGACCATTCAATGCAACAACACGGCCTCAAAAGCATTCAACTCAACGATTCAAAATATTTTCAGGTCTGAGGCAGTCAGGGCAGAGAATTCAGAGTTAATTATGGTAGACAAAGTGCACAGGGGTAGTGGACAAAGAACAGAAGGCAGAAGGGAGTTACACTTATTTTGGGAGCTGGCTCTAATACCATGTCAGACCATGCAATAACTCCTCAACCAAAATTGATTCGTATATTTTATTCTTTCACGTGGGTCTTCATTATATACATGAGGGAGAGACTGTTCGCTTCATCTCCCGATGACTATTCATATTACTTATTTATTTATTTACATTATATTCACCCAATCCTGATGATTAGGTGTCAACACTTCATTACTCAATGATGTCACTTCATCCCGTAGATTTTGACATTGATCTTCATTTTTCTTGTACTGTTTCCTTACTTTGTTTCGTTCCTCCAACTAAGATTTTAATCTGCTAACTTATTCTTTGAAGGGACACTCCCTTTTGTTAAATAGATCTTGTTGATCTCTAGTTTTATATGTGAGCCTTTTAACTTCTGCCTCTATATTTCTTTCCCTATCACTTCCAAAGTTTTCAACATTGCATGAACAGAGAAAAGTATCACCAGAAGACAAAAAATTTGTACCTGATACTTCTTTTTCTTGTTCATCTTCAATTTGATGTGATTCTGAATCTAAATACTTGCTTCCACCTAATGGCCAATTATCTCTCTTGTTGTCACCGTTCCTTTGAGATGTCTTCTTCTTCTTAGGTGCTTTCTTCTTTAGCTTGTTTCCCATTATTTCTATGGATCTCCTTCAAGCGATCAAGCTTCTGCCAAAGGACCTCCTTTGATACCAATTTTTGGGAATAATACTAAGAGGGGGCCATGAATCACTATTTATCAAATCAATAACTTTTTCATTTCATACTCAGATTTATATACACTACTTCAATGAAGTGAACTCGTGTGTGCACACAATTGTTCTAAAGGAAACTAGTGTATATCCAGTGAAATTATGATTCAATTAATTCATCATATGTCGATCTTTAATCAATGCATCAGTACTTAATTAACCATTTAAACAGTAATAATGTGCAGTAATAAAAGAATAAGAAATCAAACATAAGAAACACACATGAACACCAAGATTTAAGGTGGAAACCGAATGCGGGGGAAAAACCACCTGCTGTTGTCATCTCTATCTTCTTTTAATATAAGAAAAACATGTTTACAATCATTATTGGTGTGGAATCATACCAATACGTAGGAACTCACCTGCAGAAGGCTACAACCTACTCTCTTTCTCCAGCTTCTACTGGAAGGGAGCTACAACCCCCTAGCTCTTGTACTAGCTGATATGTTTACTAGTATGTAGGTACCGGCCTATAGAAGGCTCCAACCTTCACTCGTTTTCCAACTGCTACTGGAAGGGAGATCCAACCCCCTGGCTCTTGTATTGGCCGATATTTTTACCAGTACGTAGGTGCCGGCCTACAAAAGGCTATGACCTTCTCTCTTCCTCCAGGGACCACATTTCATAAATTTTCAGACTGGATACTCCTAGTACACAACAACACAATATGAAGGCCACGTTTCATCCAATTTTCATACTGGACCCATCAACAACATTGAAGCTCAAAATCAATCACCACTGCAATACAACCAATCACTAAAAAACCAATAAAAACTTAAGAAAATCACAATCAATCAATCTGAACATTCAAAACACTATCAACAAAACATAAGCAGAACCCAGAACTGTGCATCACCAACTATAACCAACTACAACTTCAAACATCATATTTCATAATGTATATGCTACTTCGATGTGCCGAACCAGCGCGTATACTCGCCTTTACCAAAGTGAACCAAGATATAGATATGCAATTGCTAACCTAAAACTTCACAGCTATTCCACACTTCAGTCATACCTAGATCTAGACTATCCATGATCAGTCCACACAATGATAATTCATTTCAGGTCTTATGATCCTAATCCATCATTAGATCTTATCCAACATCAACCACTTAGGTTCATCCTTAGTTCAGAACAAGAAAAGCACCAAAAACCCATAACATGCATATTTTCTTTTGATCTAACTCTTCATAAGATATTCATTACTTGCACACTTAGCTCTTTGATCTTCTCCTCCTTATATACTTAGATCTATTGTCAATACCTTAGACCAATACCTTAGACCAAAAACCTCGGACCAAAAACCTCAGACCAAAAAACCTCAAACCAAAATCTCAGACCAATACCTTAGACCAATACCTCAGACCAAAACCTTGAACCAATACCTCAGACAAAAACTTTGATTTTCCATCCCGTAAGCACTTTTCCTTTTGTGAAATTGCGTGCATACGTATACGCTTTTTCTATTCCATAAACCCGTGTGTATACCCTACTTCATAAACCATTCGCTTTCTTCAACCTCTGAAGTCTAATCTGTAATCCTTTGTTGTTAACCTATTGCACTATGAAGCCCCACAGGGGTAGGTGAGTTGGTAATTACACTGCGTTGAAGTTTGTTAGAAAGGCAGGCTCCATACTGAAGGTCACGAGTTCAATTCCCCCGGACTAACCCAACGTTGTGGAGAGGGGCGGGCACAGCTCCTAGTGGTTACAGAGGTAGCGGTCAGAATCGACCTCGTGTAACACAAGTCGCAAGGTTGCCCCTGTTGCCGATTCCACTGTCTACAAAAAAAAAACTGCTGCACTATGAACTATCGTCATTCATCATATATGTGAGTTGCCATCAAGGATAACACCTGTACCATAATTCCAACATTAATCATCTAGAAACTCACATGGATTGACTCCAATATGATCCTAACCATCGATTATGTTTTAATCTTGGTCGTTGGTGCTCCAACAGAGGATTATAAGAGGAGGTTGATGCGGTGATGGAGAAGACACTTGAGAGGTTCGATTTCATGAGAAGATTCATTTCTAGAGTAGCAACAGTCAGTTGTAGGAGAGAGAGCCTAAGATCAAAGAAGTGAGAGAGGGGCAGAGACAGTTAAGTCAAAGGAAGGATTCCAAATTCAGTGAGTGCATTTGCAAAGAGGCAGAAGATCCACAGAGAGGCTAACGTCGGGGCAATGCAGTAGCCTCTAGAGGCAAAGTTGATTTGTTTAGAGAGGTTGACGTTTTTAGTTCCAGAGGATGGGAAGGAGTCCCAGAGTGCCGTAGAAGAGTCTTTCCAATCAGAAAAAGGTAGACTGACTTAATCAGAGTTCAGTTCGAGGCTAGATGTCTATCCAACTACACAGAGCAGCACAGAGGTTGATGCAGAGGCTCAGAGGGTTGGAATTCTAAAGGCAGGTTGTTCCAAGAGATTGCCTGTGGGGTCAGGAAAATTCCTCACTAGAATTTTGCTAGTATTTCTCTATAGTATTGTCAGTTCCATCATCATGTTGTACTCAAATTATTTCAATGTTGCTTGATAATAAAACCCTCAATTGCTAAACTGGTTTTCCCGCATTGGGTTTTTCAGGGGAGTTATTTTTTATGCGTGTGTGATAGCATTTCTTCCAACATTTATTCTTCCATGGTTTTATTTGTGTAGATTGTAGTGTGGTTTATTCAGTATTTGTTGGAGAAAACAATGAATAAATTGTTAAATTAAATTAACAATTAGGATAATAATTTCCAGTTGCTGCAACAGGATTCCAATTTGGAACTTTCACAAATAGAGCTAAGGTAAAGAAGGAAAGGAAAAAGGCAGCTTAAAGAGCTATTGAAAGAAGGGCTAAGGATGAAGGAACAAAAGAAGGTGATTAAGGAAAGGATCATATAAGAAGAGAAGCCTACTATATATAGAGACTATGACAACATCAATGAAGACATAAAGTAAACTAGAAGGATAAAGTTTTGGATTTTGTTCAAGGATAATTTAAGAAACTGACAGATGATGCAGGAAAGGAAAAGTACAGGGAAATTGACATCTTGAATCTAATAATAGATGGAGTGAAAGATAGTCTAAACCCATACATATCCAATATAGAATCTCCACATGAAATGTCTACCAAAATATTGGAGCTCTTTAGCATTAGGAATTCGAAGTTGGAAAGATACTCCAACCTTTGAAGAAATGTGGAATGCATGTAGTCAAGAAGAAGCTCACATATCATTAGTGAGTAAGAGGGAGGATGAAGAAGACAACACTTCAAATGCCTAATATACTCATCACAAGAAAAAGAGAGCATACAAGAAGTTAAAAAGTTCAGAAAAAGAAGAAGGTTAATCTATCAAACAATGAATGCTCCAATTGTCATTAGACGAGACACTACAAAAGTTAATGTCCTGAGTATCCAAGAAATAAGAAGAGAGAAATAGAACATGCAAATGTTTCTGATGAAGCTACACCCAAGAAATGCAACACTGAAGAATTTGAAGTTAATGACTTACTCAAGTAAGTCTTCTCTTACATATCCTTCCAAGTCTACTATTTTAAGTTTTTTAATGTTTTCTTTTTATTGTTTTATTTTTAGAATTCATAATATGTCTTGTTAGAAAATCTTGAAGTTGTTTTGATAAGTTGTAGGTATCCTCAGAAACATTGGATTAACAGGGATCCTTCACCATTTTACAAAAACTTAAGTATATTGTTCTTTGTTTTATCTTTCATGTTTGGTTTCCTCCTCACTTCGAGATCCATTTGTATTGTATACTCATAGCCTTTTTCTTTATATTTTCCTTGGTAAGAAAGCTTGCAGAATACACAAAGGTTATGGAGGAAAATGTAAAAAGAAACAACTAAATCATGAAAGAAGTTTTGTTGCAAAGTAAGCCCTTCAAGAATTGATGTCCTACAAGGTTTGTTAAACAAGAACTCAAGGTATGTCCTAGAATACAAGTTTTGTTATAAGGCTTTCTTCATAGAAAATATATGATCATTCTCTTTTCAATTTTGCTTTATATTACTGACATCTTTATGTCAAATATTTTGAATCAGAAATATTATTTTTAGGGTGATTAATCATTAGATTGAATCTACCCTCATTATATTGTCTCTTATTATTTGATCATTTTTGTGAAACCCTAACCTTTAGAGTTCTATGTAAAACCATAGCCTCTTGATGCTAAGGGTACGTCAATGTTGATTATGAAACCCTACTATTATTAGGGTTTGTCTAGAACATATGATGAAATCCTATTCTTTTGAAGTTTAGGGTTTTGGTATTGTTATGGTAAAACCCTAGTCATTTAGAGTTTACAATTAATGTCTAGGTTAAATAATGAGACCATAGATTTTTATGGTTTGGCAAATTAGGGTTTATGAGCAAAAAACCCTTGTAATAACTAAAGTAAGATCTTAGGAATGAAACCCTAGGTGTATATTCTTTTGCATGATCGAAAACCTAGTCTGATTAAAATTGTTGTATTTCAAACTTCAATATATTGATGTTTGTGTATTGGGTTTACCTAGTATATATGGATATTGATATGAGATAATGAAACCCTTGATATTCTAGGGCATGGTAATGAATCTCTAGAACTATATTGTTTTTCAATAATTAATATGATTTTGTTTTGATGATAAATTCTAGGGTTTGCAACAAACCCTAGTAGAATTTGACATGTATTTCTAAGAACACAGTGTTGAAACCTTAGATGTATAGTACAATGATTGGTTTTATCTTTTGATTGAGTTGCTAATATCTAAGGTTTTATGTATTAAATATGGAGTCTAGGGTTTATGACAAAAGCCTAGCAAGATATTGAAGTATAGTAGGTAAAATGAAACCCTTGCTAAATATGAACCTAACTAGGTTTAGGTATTTGATGTCAAAAGCTTGAATATTTTAATGCTTCCATGAGTTTGATATAGTTGACTTCATTTGTATTTGGTTGTACTTGCTATTAAAGTTTTGCAGGTACATAATCTTCAAGATGTTGAAGATGTTCATAATTGAAGATGATAACAATGATAAGCATGATGAAGGAAGCTATAAGAATGATGATGATCAAGATGACCTTGATAGCTTCAGAAATAATGAAGTATATTTGATGTTATTGTTTTTCCTAAGTTCAAAGGGAGCTTAGATAGAAAAAAGGTACATCTCCCTAGTTCAGAGGGAGGGCATATTATGATAGTAATAGTAAATACCTTGAATAAAGAATGAAACTAGTGAATGAATATTGATGGATTTGCAAACAAAAGACTTGAGAATTATTGAGGTTGTATTTAGTGCTACTAAATAAATGAATGTTAGTTTTTGTAGCATCATAGGTGTTCTAGTCTCAAAACTTTGTGGAGAGGCTAAAACACATGATTTCTCCATAACCGAACAATCATTTCTAGAAATTCCAACTAGAAGTGTCTCAATTAGATTATTATCATATTTTTAATTATTTCCTAAGTATACACTTAGGAAAAAGGGTTAATTAATCATAATTAATTGATATAAGGAGTGAATCATCTAAAAACTCACACAAATCGTCAAGGAATTAATTTGGACCCTTGATTAAGTTTTAATCTTAGTCATTGGAGGTCCAACAAAGGATTATTAGAATAAGTAGAGGGTAGATGGAGAACACACTTGTGAGAATTGTTACTGCTCAAACTAGCAAGGGGTCCTAGGATGGGATCTTATATAGAAACTACTAGGACAAGAAAAACAACGGAGCGATATCCCACTGTCACCTCAGCTAAAGCTCCCTACTCTTTACGAACTTTCACAAATGGGAGGAGTCTCGATATGTGAGAAATCACGAGAATATACAATCAATGATAAGATGGGGAAGTGATTCTTAGGTCTATTCGCAAGAGAGGCTCAATTAAGAAGCAAGGTGATAGGCTTTCTAGGAAGGGCGAAGAGGATCTTTAGGGATAGGATTCGAGAGTATATCTTATAAAGAAGGATCCTATACCTAGAGATATTTATGGAGACTTGGCTTCTATGTGATCTTTGTGAAATTGGCGTTAATATGTTGTGGGAGCATAAGAGACCAACTAGACCAAAAACTACGTCAAGGGTATGGAGTTGATCACCCAATGAGGGGCTTGACCTAATTAGGGAGTAGAAGAGGATCAAAGGATAAATTTTCTTTGATGTTTGAATTCAATGATCCCAATGAGGACACCAGTGAAGGGAAACCTAGGGAAAGGAATGGTCTTTGAGCTAGGGCTTGTCATATCTCGAGATCCCACCATCATATCTACTTCAAATTTGGAGGGCCTCTAGAGAAAACCTCAACACACTTGTGGATCAAAAATCAAAGTGTTTGGATGGCTAGACATGAGATAAGTAATACCTTTGATAACCTATGAAGGATATGCCTAGAAAGAGAGGAGAGGTGAAAGGAATAAGATTTGAAAGTGATCACCTATAGAGGATTAGTGCCCTTTTCTTTGGGAGAGATGGATTCAAGGAGGTTTAAATGTTCGGAAAGGTTTTACCCAATCAAGGAGGTCTTTAAACGACTTTGCATGAAATTAGGGCATGAGAGCAACTGCTTCAAAACTTTATACTTTGATTTGCATTAAATGATGACTTATCAAGATGTATTTAACATAAAATATCTCTAGGAACATTCACCAATTCATACATGACTCATGACATGATGCAACGCTATAAAATAAAATACAAAATTCCACAATTTTGTATAAAGTAGCAGTTAGTATCATACTTGTATAGCAAAAATCCCAGCAACATTCGTGTGGCAAAGTAGATAACAAGAATTAGCATGAAAATAGCACTTACATGTACAAAAGAGTACATCCAATAATCAAATTATACCAATAATTAAGCTCTAAGACAATATAGATAGATCCAAACATTAAAATTCATCAATATCATCCAAACTCGTCCTCCAAAAGGGATAGAAAAAATCTCATAAGAGCTAGTAACCGAGTCCAAGTGATGATGATAAAAATGAATAATCTCACTTCTATTAATAAACTCCCAAATGAATTCGATTTAGCTAAATTGGCCTAATTTAGCCCCTAAAATAAAATAATGTGCATAATACAATACTTTTGGTGACAATCCCAACAATAGTTCAATGGTGTAAAGATAAGCTTCTCAAGAAAGTTGAATGATCAATAAAGTTAGTCATTAGGCCTTTGAGGAGGCCTAATGAAGTCCAAGGGATGCCATGATGTAGAAATGGACTCCAAACATAGTGGAAAAGGGGTTGGCCCCTTGTTTTCCAAGAAATAACCTATGGTTTTCCCAAGTGGGTGTGGGGGCACAAGGACATCCTCATGGGTCTCCAAGTGGATCAAAAATTCTTGTAGACCATTTGTAAAGGATAGGATGGTGTTGTAAGCCCTCCCTCTATAGTGGGATACATCCTCTAGGCCCTAGAACATTTGTCGAGTGTATGGTGCAAGTGTGAAATCAAATGGGCATGGTGAATTAGGTGCATCATCCTCATCCAAAATGTGGAACATGAGCAATCAATGATCAATGTTGGGGATCCATGAAGTAATCTCTACTATGGTGGAGGCCCATAACCCTCAATGCTCACCCTAAAAGTGCCAATGTGGCCCTCTAGAGGGCTAGGAACCATATAGGAAGACCAAGCCCCATGTTAAGTTATGGTATGTTCTATGCTTATAACAATTTACTTCTTTTTCTTATTATATTCCAAAGATTAGCAATCAAATGTACATAAAGTAAAGTGCATATAGAACATTAAACGATCGAGAGAAAACAAGCCAAGACAAGAGACACAAGACGTGGCGGCTAGCCAGGGACAAACCCCACAATGTGTGGTGAAACCCTTTGATCAAATCTTCTTTTATCTTCAATAATTCAGCAGAGGGAAATAGTACAATAAATCTGATTTATATCAGCAGTAGCAAACCCTAGATCAGCAACATCAACATTAGCGACTTCATCATCAAACTAGGGCAGACGATATCTCACACACCGACCTTCGAATCGGCATGATTCCACCACCAAAAGTTGCAGCTTCTAGAGGAGGTTCAGATGAACCTACAACGTAGTTCAGATGAGGAGATATTCTAGTCCACATAGGTCAAACTTTACTTCTGTAGCTGCACCTTCAGTTTCAACAACTTCCTTCAAACTAGGGCAGTCGATATCTTGCAAACCATCCGTCGAATTGACTTGATTCCACCACCAAAAGTTGTGGCTTCTAGAGGAGATCCAGATGGACCTATAGCACAGTTCAGATGAGGATATCTTCTAGTCCATGCACGTCAAACTTCACTTCTGCAGTTGCAGCTTCAGTTTCAGCAGCTTCCTTCAAACTAGGGCAATCGATATCTTACAAACCGTCTGTCGGATTGACTTGATTCCACCACCAAAAGTTGCTAATTTCAAAGGAGGTTCAGATGAACCTACAGTGTAGTTCAGATGAAGAGATATTCTAGTCCACGTAGATCAAACTTCACTTCTGTAGTTGCAGGTTTAGTTTTAGCAGCTTCTGGCTTCACATGTGTGAGAGAGAGACCCTTTTCTGCATAGTAGAGAAGAGACTCTTTTCTGCGCAGTAGAGAGAGAGAGATGTGATGAGATGAGTGAGTCCAAATGAGGAAAAATCCTCCTATATTTATACACAATGTTGGTGTTTGAATAGATGCGACTGTTGGGCTTTTGAGCCTACATGAGTTGTAGGTCGGCTTGATAATAATTCCATAATGAAAATAAATTCATATCTCCATGAATACTTATTGGAATTGGATGATCTTTATATCAATCCTACACCTCTCCATGAGAGGAATCCAATAAAAATATTATCAACCATGAATAAGATGACCTACATGAAGTTTTTCCCTAGTTTCCAATTTTAACACTCCCTCTCAACTAGGGAGAACTTCATCTGCAATCTGTCTATCGGTCGTTACTATTCATCCATAAAATGCACTGCCTTGTACAAACTGACCCTTGCCATGCTCTACTCTGCTCTATTCTACCTGTTCTACCCTCTACTGATCTATATTGTTCTTATTTGTTCGACTCTAGTCTTGCATTGTTCTGTTCTGCTCTGCTTTTGTCTAAATTATGAAGAAGAAGAAATGATAGAGGATGTATCATACTGACTCAAAGTCAGTCTCAGAGTATGTACCACTAGTCCTAGACCAGTCTCAACCAACCCGAAGTCAACGTCATAGTGAGTATAACTCCACTGGTCCCAGACCAGTATCATCCTCCACTGACTCAAAGTCAGTCTCAGAGTGCGTACCACTGGTCCCAAACCATTCTCAACTGACCCGAAGTCAGCTTCATAGTAAGTACCACTCCTACCACTGGTCCCAAACCAGTATCGCAGTCTCAGAGAGTGTACCACTAGTCCTAGACCAATCTCAACCAACCCGGAGTCAGCATCATAGTATGTACCACTCTCACCAGTCCCAGACCGGTACTGCACTGACACGAAGTCAGTCTCAAAGTATCTACCACTGGTCCCATACCAGTCTCAACCAACCCGAAGTCAGTGTCATAGTATGGTAAAACTCCTACCACTAGTCCCAGACCAATATCATTGATCACAGATCAATGCAGGTCATCCGAACATAGGGAGTACGGTAGATACAATGATGCATCCATCAGTACTACTATGGTCCCTAACTTCATTTCCCTGCTCATTGATCAGATGAGAGGTACTTCCCATGAGTCCCAGACTGCATGGGTAGGATGCTTCGATAGGAGAACTAATCAATCCTATCCTCACAGGAGAACACATCAATCCTGCTACAATCGCCATGGAGAACACATTAATCCAGGGCGCCATGGAGAACACATCAATCCAGGCCTCACAGGAGAACTAATCATCCTGCTACACAGGAGAGCGAATCATCCTATTCCATAAGAGAGCGAATCATCTTGTCCCATAAGGGAGCGAATCATCGTGTTCCAGTGCGCACCACCAGGGGAGTGTGAGTCACCCTGTGGTCGTATGTTGCTCTAGTAAGAACTGCAAGCCCTTAGAGCTCCCAGAGCTCAACATGCAGGACCCTTATACAAGGGTTTCTTGACGACTCCAAGTCATTTAGGAAAATTACAGATTAGATCTTTCCTTGGGGCTTTGACAAGGTGTATCGACCTGTACATCATCTTAATGTGATGGAGCCTCCTTGCTCATCAACTTACCATATCCTAGATGATGTTTATCTGCTGGAGCAATCGACGAATACGGGATTCCTCAATAATCGAATCCCACCTCTGGTTGTTATAAAGAATCACAGTGGTATGTGTTCAAATAGCTCACTGAAGAGCTTCCCAAACCAGGCAGCTTCATACGAGTTCATACTCATAGATATGTATTTGGTCTCGGCGATGCTTATGGAAACCGACTTTTGCTTCCTACTCATCCATTATATCGAAGCAAAATCCAAAGAGAAACAACACTAAAGGTGCTCCAGTGATCCTCCACACTACCTGCCTAATCAGCATTCGAATAATCTTGTAGTTTCATATTTCCGGCAGTGTATCTCAATCCATGAGAGATTGTGTCCTGAAGACATCTCAGAAGATTCTTGGCACCAATCTAGTGAAGCTCAACCAAATATAAGCTCACAATGCTAACTACAAAACATATGTTCGAACAGAGGTTCACCAATAACATCAACACAAATTAGTTTTTGAAACTCAAAGGCATTTCCCAAATCTGGTCCAACATCACTACCATATAACTTCTGAAAGTTAAGATCCTCGAGGTAGTCACAGGCTTGTAGGCCACCATACCAAATCTTTTCAGAATCTTCACCACATATTTTCCTTGAGATAGGAAAATTTCCCTTGGCTTCTGCCACACTTCAAGTCCTTGGTTCTTCATTTCAAATTCAGAAGCCAACTCCCTCTTACATTTGTGAATTAGAGGGTGTGAATATGTTAGAAAGAGGTCATCCACGTACAACACCAGTCTGAGAGGCTTGTCATCTCCAACCTTAAGGTAAAGTTTAGGATCGGCTTCACTCCTAGTGAATCCCAGCTTCATCAAGTAGCTATCGATCCTCTCATACCATGCTCGAGATGCTTGCTTCAGCACATAGAGAGCCTTCTTCAACCTGCATACATGAGATTTTCAATCATAAATCTCAAATCCTTCAGGTTGCTCCACATAGACCTCTTCTTTGATCGAACTGCGCAAGAACGTGGTCTATCCATCTGATGTAGGTTCCATCCTTGTGAAGCCACAAGGGCTATGATCAAGAGGATGGTCGTATTTTTGGCAACAGGTTCAAATATCATAGTCTATTCCTTCCTTCTGGGAGAAACCACGAGCAACAAAACAAGGCTTATACTTTTCCGTACTTCCATCTGCTGCATGCTTTATCTTGTAAAGCCATTTGGAAGTAACAACTATCTTGTCTTGGGGTCTGGGAACTACTTCCTAGACATCATTCTTCACAATAGACTCGTATTCTTAGGTCATAGCATCCTTCCATACTTGATGCTTGACGACATATGAGAATGATGAAGGCTCATTTTGTATGATTGTGCTCATGATGGTCAGGTACCCTGATACTTGTTAGGTTTCTTACTTTGACGGAAGGTTCCTCAAGCTGCAGCATGTCCTTTAGCATCATCAAGTATCCCCCTAAGCCATGAAGGCCTCTTCTTAGAAGAGGAAGGCTCATGTGGATGAGGATCAATCGGATCCATGGGTTCTTCTACATCAGGCATTGATTCATCATCCTTTTCTTTCGGTTCCCTGGTGTCGGCTTCTTAAGAGATCCTCAAAGTCGGAAGATTGTCCACCTTGCTGAGAGCCGTATCTTCGTCAAAGGTGACATCATGACTAATCACGACTTCTCTTTGACCGGCTACCTAGGTTCTATAGCCTTTAGTATTTTCACCATAGCCCATGAAAATTCCCTTCTTTCCAGATGCACCCAATTTATTTCTTTTCTCTTTTAGCACATGAAAATATACAAGGCTTCCAAAAATTCTAAAATGAGAAACATCAGGTTTCTTACTGGTGAAATTTTCTTCAGGAGTCTTGGAACCCAATGCTTGATGAGGGCATTGATTTTGTACATATACGGCGGTGTTTGTAGTTTTAGCCCATAGAAACTTCAGAAGTCTTTGATCATGTAGCATGGCCCGGACGGCTTCCACAATCGTACGGTTCTTCCTTTCCGCCACACCATTCTGCGTTGGGGTATGTGGTGTAGTAGTCTCCCTCTTAATGCCAACCTCAAGTATGCCTGAGTGAACCAACTATAATATATTGGAGGTCTTGCTTTGACTTGAGGGGAATGGTCTCCTTTTGAGCTTTCCTTTGGCACATCCTAGACATACAACTTCTTTCTCTACTCGGAATTCAAGCATCCCTGTCACCATTTGACTTACAGGAGTAGAGCTTTATAATAAAGGGGGGCAAACCTCCGATGCCAAAGTTTAGACTAAAGAGATGTGTCACAAGACATGACACCTAGCGGACTTCCACCGACCTGATATAAAGAATCAACTCGAAACCCAATAGTAAAGGCATCTTTAACATTATTTTTCAATACACATACCTTGCCATCACTGAAGGTTACCTTGTACCCTTTGTCTTCCATTGCCGAGATGGACACCAGGTTCTTTCGGAGGTCAGGTGCATTTAATACATCCTAGAATTTCTAGCCTTCTAGAATGCTTGTCCTCTTCCTTGATTCCTAGCTCTCCTCTTACCTTTGTTATTGAATTTGTCATTCTTTTGATTGCCATTAGAGGGATTTTGATCATCGTCTCGGTGTGAGTCCTTTCTATCAGGGCACTCCCTTGCATAGTGACCTACTTTATCGTAGATGTAACATCGTCCTTTTCTTCCACCCTTAGGTCCAGCCTTTCCTTTTAATTTAGTCTTGCAATTATTTCTTTTCTTAGCATGAGAAGAAAAGGCAGCAGGAGGACCTTTAGGCATGGGCATTTCTTGCTCTTCTACCGTTGTTTCTTCTTGAATGCATCTAGCCATTAATTCCTCGAAACCAGGAATCACATTATTGTTCAAAAGAGTAGTCCTGAACACATACCATTCGGATAGTAATCCTCCAAGAGTCGTGAGTGCCATTTCTCTGTCAGTAATAGTCCCCCCAATAGATAAGAGATCGTTCTTGATCTCAGTGATTCTTAAGAAGTATGCTTGCATACTCTCATCTTTACCCTTCTTGATTTCCCTCAGCTTATTTCTAAGAAACAAAACTTGATTTGCATCATTAACTTTAAATAAACTCACCAGTCTATCATATATTTCCTTGGAGGTGTCTAGTTCATAGATGTAGGCCACCAAGTGCTTGTCGATAGAGTCCCGGATGATCTTCTTCGCTTTAACTTCTCCATTCTTCCATTTGTTCCTAGCAGTAGGAGGTGCATTTGATGGAGTCTCAATAATATTGCCTCTCACATGATCCAACACTCCTTCATTCTCAAGGGTTAGATCGATAGACATCTTCCATCTGTGATATTTATCTTTCTCACGAAGATTTTCTTTGGCAAGAAAGAGTGTTGAAGACCCCATCATTCTTTTAGGATAGCCTTGCAATCTTCTCTTCAGTGATTGCTCTTACTCTTGCTCGGGCTTTGTCTTCACCTCAGCTCTAATACCATGTTAAGTTATGGTATGTTCTATGCTTATAATAGTTTACTTCTTTGTCTTATTATATTCCACATATTAGCAATCACATGTACATAAAGTAAAGTGCAGAAAATACATTAAACGATCGATAGAAAACAAGCCAAGACAAGAGACACAAGATGTGGCAGCTAGCCAGGGACAAACCCCACAATGTGTGGGGTAACCCTTTGATCAAATCTTTTTTTATCTTCAATAATTCAGCAGAAAGAAATAGTACAATAAATCTGATTTATATCAGCAGTAGCAAAGCCTAGATCAGCAGCATCAGCATTAGCAGCTTCATCAGCAAACTAGGGCAGACGATATCTCACAAACCGACTGTCGGATCGGCATGATTCCACCACCAAAAGTTGTATCTTCCAGAGGAGGTTCAGACAAACCTACAACACAGTTCAAATGAGGATATATTCTAGTCCACATAGGTCAAACTTTACTTTTGCAGTTGCAGCTTCAGTTTCAGCAACTTCCTTCAAACTAGGGCAGTCGATATCTTGCAAACCGTCTGTTGAATTAACTTGATTCCACCACCAAAAGTTGTGGCTTTTAGAGGAGATCCAGATGGACCTACAATGCAGTTCAGATGAGGAGATAGTCTAGTCCACGCAGGTCAAACTTCACTTCTGCAATTGCAGCTTCAGTTTTAGCAGCTTCCTACAAACTAGGGCAGTGGATATCTTGCAAACCGTCCGTCGAATTGACTTGATTCCACCACCAAAAGTTCCGGCTTTCAGAGGAGGTTTAGATGAACCTATAGCGTAGTTTAGATGAGGAGATCTTCTAGTCCACGCAGGTCAAACTTCACTTCTGTAGTTGCAGCTTCAGTTTTAGCAGCTTCCGGCTTCACATGTGTGAGAGAGAGACCCTTTTCTATGCAGTAGAGAAGAGACTCTTTTCTGCGCAGTAGAGAGAGAGATGTGATGAGATGAGTGAGTCCAAATGAGGAAAATTCCTCCTATATTTATACACAACGTTGGTGTTTGAATAGATGCGACTGTTGGGCTTCTGAGCCTACATGAGTTGTAGGTCGACTTGATAATAATTCCATAATCATCAACCTCTTAAGGGGATGACAAGTCCATGGTACATCCATTAAGTGGAAGGTGGCAAGTGATATAATAATGGAACGAAGTGGGGTGTAAGGGAAGGATCCAGGCCACATATTATGGGACAAAGGGTATTTGTAATGAGGGAAGACCAAACTTGGGTATATGAGTGTAGGAGGGAGCAATCGTGGTACATAAGTTTCCCCAATTTTTTTTTTCCACTGTTCTTCATATGCCTTTTGTATTTTATTGATTTTTCTTCATAACTGCTCGGGGCTCGAAGTGATGAGAGCATGGTGTGTGGTATATACCGGTGGATACCCTCTTTAAGGTGGGGCATTTCAGTGCCCACCAGGGGTTGGGACAATCATGGGTTCCTTAATGTGGAGGGGGCTCATCTAGGGCCCATAGGAACCAGGGTGATGACCATATCTGATGGGTAGAGCTTATGTTTGGCTTTTTCCCACGTGCTAATTTTGTATGTTCCGACCATCTTTTGCATTTTTTGGTACATGTTCCTATTTATAGTGGCCAAATTATGTTTTTTATTTTATTTTTAGATGCATCAACCTCTGGGGCATCGTTCCAGGCCCAACCCAAGATGCGGGCAAGGGGAAGGGGAGGCTAACTGATGGGCCTCGGAAATTCCCATGTTTTCATCATGCAATATTTCCATTCATACCCTAAAACCCTAGGTTTTTAGCCCGTTCCATACCCTATTCCATCAACTTTCTGCCAAATCACATTTTATGTTTTATGGTTAACTATCATTAGTTTTCTTAGATTTTAATATGATTAAAGATGATTATGCCATTATTCACTAATGATGGTTTTGTTAAGCTCACTTTCACAAGGTTCCAACGCCAAGTTTCTGCACAAGCCATTAGAGTATGGAAATGACCAATTTGGGGATTTTGACACTTTCGGCATGCTTCCGAAGAAACTGAGAGATTTTATTGTAAAAATAATGTTGTAATACCTTTCCATAACTTGGATTGCACCCAGGTCACTCCTGTGGGTCTCTAGAAGGAAATTCCCAAATTTGCCCAAATCTGTAATAATTTTCAAACTGCCAACTTCCGCCTCGATTTCCATGTAGGTGAAGATGAATGAAGAAAATTTGGCACATGGGTTTTGGTCCCAGCATAACCAATTTACTAATCTTCAAACAGGTTTCTAAAATTCCTTATAGTTTGGAAGATACATGGAGTTCTCTGAGGCCAATTTATACAAAATGTCCATATTTCTACCTAACAGTCAAATTCGGTTGCCTATTTTGGTGCCACAGTTACAGTTTGATAAGATCCTTTCCTCCATTTATGCATTGAGCAACATCAACAACAACCATTAGCTATTCGAAGCTCATCTAGAGAAGTCAAATTTTTTGGTTGTCCCATTTGATTTAAAGTGTAATTAATCTCCAACATGTATAAAAGCAAAGCAACAAGAAGGAAGCTGGCAGTGTGGCACTGAAATTATGAAGTAGTTTTAATGTATGATTAAACCAGTTTGAATATAATCGAATGTTATTGTTCTGAAGTAGTTTCAAAGGCATGATGGATTTATGTTTATGTTTTAGTTGTGCATCAAATTACTTAAGTTACTGTTACCATTTTATTACTAATAGAAAAACTGGTAATTACAAGAACACTCAAAGAGTCATCTCTCCCCCAAGAAATTACAAGATTTAGAATGACAACATGATCCTTATTGAGATTGACTATTATGGCATTTAACAGGTAAATATCCTTGCATAGCAAGAGAAATCTATAGGCTACCTATCACTCAAAGCAGACTCAGTCCAAAGATCGACACAAACACAAACACTTCTAAAATGATTTGGCCACTTTAGGTTCTTACCAGTGCTGAGCACACTGGTACGCAGGCTCCTAAATCACCTAAAGACTTGAGCTCTTCTCGCGATGCAAGCAGATCAGACTGAATGTCCGCAGTTGCAGAGCAGGAGAAGCTCTCGAAACAATCACTCTCAATACCAACCCCCCTCCCAAAATGAGCCCCTCTTTCTTTTATAGACCAAAGGGCTTGATGACTCAAAAGTTAAACAACTGTCACCAAAAGATTGTCCAGATTCGGATGTGAATGGACAAATTCACATTATCTCATCCCTTTTCCTTTCGGAAAGCCATCTAGGATATGGGGACCAAATCCAAGACGACTCAATCTTATCGATCTTACAAAGTAGATAGTGGGATCGAATCAAGGACAACTCGATCTTACAAAGTAGATACTTTTGCTCAAAAGTCGACGAGAAAAGAGAAATATACAGACGCATATTTAATTTTACGAAGAAATATACAAACAAACGTCCTTACACCATTGTAAGTAAGAAAAGACACGATACATTTAGAGTACAAAATGAGTAATCTGAGGATGAGTATAGTGCTGATGTCAGAATATTTCCAAAATATAATTTGTGAAGTACTGCACATGCACTTCTTTTTCGGATTCCCAAATCTCAATCTCATGATTTCCGGGTGGATGTAAGAAGATAATAGCTATGAAAGGATTTTGTTCTAGATCTGATTGTAGGTGGAATTCATTGTATTCCATTTGAGTCCCATCTCTATTGGGATTCAACATTCACGCAGTGAATTCATGAGTGACAAACCAATGAAAATGTCCACACCTTCTTAATGCATTGATAAAATCAACATCTTCAATTCTAACAATGTCTTCGACATGCTTGTACAAGATTCCTGTCAAGTGTGCATGTGGTTCTGAGAAACCATCAATATTTAGTCGACATAAGGTATATGGCTTTATCAGGAAAGCCTTGAGTCCATATATTTTCCACCACCTGATAAACCAAGCCGGAAAAGGATCTTCGTGATTCTTTTGGGAAGTTGGCCAATCTTCATACCTAAAATCAAACTGTAGATGATAAAAGAAGTTAGAGGAAATATTTTCTAAATTCATGCATTGGGAAAAAGCAGTCTCCTGCCTTTCTAGATCAAAATCAGTCCTCTGTAGAGGATTATTGAACTGCCTGATAGTAATCCTGCAATTTCCAATTCTGTCATCTTCTTTATAAAAGAGTTCATAGGAGATGTTGCCTATATGGACCAGATAATCTAGTTCACTGATTGCAAAATCATTTTCAATTTCTTGGTCATGCCAGGTCCAAAGATTGGGAACTCCTTCTCTCCAATGAATTTCAGATACTGGATACCATGTTTCATCCTGGTCTAAAATGATTTTTCTCATATCATATCTTACCCATCCCTGTTTGCCTTCTATTTCAACATGTTCTTTAGATCTTCTGATAAAATTGCATGATAAAGAGTGAATAGAATTTTTCTCTAAAAATTCCCTTGACAACATGTCAGCAAAAGAATTTTTATGTCTAGGAATGAATTCAATCTCAAAATCATACTGATTGAGAGTCATTACCCATCTTACCGTAGCAGCATCTTCAAATTCACACTTGTGAATAGAAAACTTTAAAGCTTGGCAATCTGTCTTAATCGGGAACTTAGTGTAAATAACAAAGTCTTTAAACTTTTCTATTCCCAAACAAACTGCTCTGAGCTCTTTCTTGAGGCTGGCCCAATTTGCTTAAGATGTCGACCATTGTCCAGAAGCATATTGACAAATTTCCAGTGAGTTTTTCTTTTTTGGATCTTCTTGACAAAGAACATCTCCCAATCCAATATCACCGGCATCTATCATAATTAATTTCTTCCATAGTTCTTGGATCAGACACAGAGGCTGAATTCTGTGAATCCTATCCTTGATTTTCTTGACTGCATTTGTGCAATCTTCATTCCAGGGAATGGGATCTTTTTGTAATCTCTTATTCAATAATTTCCTTTCTTGTGCACAATGATGAAGAAATTTGGAGACATAATTTAAGCTTCCTAAGAATCTTTGCAGCTTTGTTTTGTCCAAAATTTCATCAGGAAAATTATCAATGAAATCTAAACTTCTTTGGATTACTTGATATGAACCATACTGGATATTATATCCAAGAAAATCTATCATAGTTTTGAACAATTTCATCTTAGTTTCAGAGAGGACTATCCCTTTTTCTTTTATCCTCTTGAGAAATAGTTTCAGATGCTTAATATGAGACGGTATATCATGAGAATGTACAAGAATATCATCAATGTATTTTTTTATAAATTCCTCCATACCTTCAAACGTCTCATCCATTATGCGCTGGAAGGCTGATGGAGCATTGATGAGTTCGAATGGCATTACGTTCCACTCAAAATGACCTGCAGGAACAGAAAAAGTTGTTTTCCATTTGTCAGATTCCTTGATGCCTAACTGCCAAAATCCTGATTTCAAATCAAATTTTGAGAAAATGTTTGATTTTGAGATTTGTGTTAGGATTTTGGAGGGCTTTGGAAGGGGATAAGAATCATAATCCAATAGATTATTCAGTGGTTTGTAGTTTACCACCAACCTTGGTTTTCATTTGGCAATCTCTGCATGTTTGTTTACATAAAAAGCAAAGCAGGCTATTGGACTTTTGCTTTTTCTGATCAGGCCTTTCTGTAAAAGACTCTTAATCTCTTCTCTACAGTGAACCCCCTGTTCTTGGTTCATCGGAATAGCTTTCGATCTTGTTAATTTACCACTGAGGTCATTTTTCAATGATAACTCAACTTCATGCTTATGCACATGCCAAAAGGCATTTGGGTCTTTAGAGCAACATTCCAGAAATTTATTTTTCAGATTAGATATCTCCCTGTCAAATTTTCCTTGTTCAATGTTTTCATCAATTTTTAAAATCTCCTTCTTCTTTTCCATTTTTGACAGTAAGGTTTCTAGCCGTTCAATCCTTCTGATTCTACTGGGTGAGCTGGAATTTATAAAAGGAAAAAACAGCTCTTTTCTTTTCTATTCAAGAAAATAACCATATCTCCTTGTTTGCTGATCAATTTTTTCTCCACGCTTTCGCCAAATTCTGGAAGAAAGGTGTTCCTAAGTACATTGCGCAATCCATCCCTGTAAAAATTAGGAAAACCACATTTATTCCAATATAATCAGTTAGGAAAATATCAACTAGAACTTCTGAAGTAGTGATGATATCTCCACTGGCTATTGTAACCTTTGGACAAGTAGTTGGCCTTCTGAGATGAGTATCAACTACTGTATTATTTACAATATTTAATCTTGAACCAGTATCCATAAGGACTTTCCCGTATTCCACTTTGGAACCAATTCTGACTTTTAATTTGGTGCAATACATTACATCTCCATTAATTTGATTACAACCTAATCCTATCCTTTCATCATCATTCTCATCATCAATGTTGGGTTCTTGAATCTATATACCTGGAAAGGGTTTCTGATGGAATGTTCAATTTTGTGTATGTGCAAAAGTTGAATGTTGTTATGCTTTCATTTTCTTGAGTTGGCAATCTTGGTGACTTTCAATACAAAGCCTTCTATTTTCTTTCACTGTCTTCCTTAGATCTTTTATTGCCTGGTGGATACTGGGCAAAGTTTGGGGAAGATCTTCTCCAAAATCTTCCTGCCTGAATTGCCTAGTCAAGGCTTCTACTAAGAAAAGAGAAGCTGGAGGAACATATCCTCTTTTAGGATTTCTTTGCTTGGCTGTCTTAGAATTCAAGTGATTGATTAGCAACTCTTTATACATATCTTTTAACTGTGGGTCTGTTTCTACCGTCATTTGCGTGAAAATATTTCTAACCTGTTCATCAGATTCGCCATTCCTCATCATATTCAAGGAATGACACTGGCAAACATCTGGGTCATTGCATTCACAATTATCTTTGAAACATTCTACACAATGTAGATCATTGCAATATTATTCTTCTGAGTCAGAAGTATTAGAATCAGAATTAAATGTATTGATGTAATCTGATTCTTCTTCACTTGTTATTTCCTCACAGCTATCACAAAGATTTAAACAATTTACCTTACCAGATTTATTTCTGTAAAATACTTTCTTCTTTCCTTTCTCTGGTTTCTTTTCTTCTTTCCCCAACTCTGGACAGTTTGGAGAAATGTGTCCCTTTTTGTTGCAGTGGTAACATTGAACTTCCTTTTTTCTTGTAAATAGTTGCGTATGCTTGTAGTCTTTCGGCTTCTTTTCGTGGATGATATTTTTCCCTAAAATTCTTTGTTGTGCGCTTCTTTTTCCTGTAAGCACGCATATCTCTCCGCTCCGAATTTTTTGGAGCAGAAAGGTGCCACTGCTTGCACAGTTTTTGGTAACCATGCAGCTTCTTTAGATTCGTGGCTGCTCTGGCTATCTTCATTTGGGAGCAAAGTTCAACAATTATGGCTTTGACTGCCTGCCTAATTACTCCAAATTTGTAGTCACCAATGCTTCCTGGCAATTTGCTGACTATTGTTGTTGACACCCATAATGGTAATGATGAAACAAATATTTCCTTCCATTTGGGTTCAAGAATGTGTTATGGTGACAAAGTATGCAATCTATGCAGGAACTCATTAAAATATTCATCAAAATGCTTCATATTATGAAGTTTCATAGCAACAAGAGTAATAGCAGTCAGATCATTATTTATCTGTGGGAAGACAATAAAGTTAACAGTAATGCCATAAAGTAAACAACCAATCATATTGTTTATTGGAAGTGAGGTAAACAGATCCATGTAAGTACTTCCGTCGGCATTCTTTACCTGTGAATTTTTCCAATTAGTCAGCAATAGAGGATCTTTGATCATTTCTACTTTTAGCCAAGAATCTAAAGATCCTTCAAACCCGCCAATGATTCTTCTTGTAGAATTTATGGGTCCAATATCATTAGCCAGATAGGTCCTGTAGCATACTAACATGGAGTGCATGAATGATAATACTTATGCTTTTGTGCAGTTGTCAATATTCCAAGAATATGTTGAGGAGGCTGACCAATCTTTGTGATACTCGGATTTCATTGTATCCCTCCTATCTAGAGCAGGGGACCAAGTGGAATTCCATGTGGATCTGGAAGTAGTTTCATGAACTACTTCTTCATTTGGAATATTAAAATGAACTTTATCTTGAGGAGGAAAATTTTGTGCATATTCCTCAAGACTTTCTAGTGAAGGCTCATCATTGTTTATTTCAAGTTTGTTCAATGCTGTCTCTTTGTCTTCTTCTAATTTTTCATACCATTTCTTTTCTTCTTTGTCTTCTTCATCTTCTGAAGAATTTTTCTTCATCCATTCTGTGAAAGAAGAGCTAGCTGATGCATCTGTTTTTGAAGAAACACAGGGATTTGGCTTTAGATGGCCAAAGAAACTAGGTGCAGCAAAAGGTGCATAAGAATATGAAATCTCTGGTTTTGGAAACTCTATCTCTGTTGGCTTTCTTATGAGACTAGAGACAGAGGATGAAATAGTATAAGGCATTTGAGAGTGAGGCTCACTAAAAAGAGTGGTAGATTTGTATGAATCTGTAGGATGTCTCTTTTTGAGTGAATCAACAGAAATAGAGACATTCAAGACTTGCCTCTTGAGTATGTCAAGGATAGAATTAACCTTAACAATTTCTCTTCCGTGGATAATTGTTACATCTTGAATTTTCTTTTATGTGGACAAATTGAGCTTATCCAGGCTTTCAGCTATGTGTTTATCATTTTCTGCAAGAGTCTTGACATTCTCATTTAAACATATTGTAGCATAGTCCTGTTTCTGAAGCATTCTAATCATCATTTCTTTTAGAATATTACTCATGTCCTCAATAGACTTATGCTGTGTTCTTAGAAATTTTTCCAAACTGGAAAGAGCAAGGTTCATCCAGTTTGTAGCTAAGACAGATTTTTTGGTTGAATATTTTGTTTGAACTGGAGACGGTTTATAAATTTTTCCATCCTGATGTCTGACAACAAAGTTTTCCCATGGTGCAAAATCATTTTCTGTTTGATAGATCTGTTCATCAAAAAGTTCCCATTTGTGTTTTGGAGGGGAACCAGATCTAATCATGTTTATTTGTAGACTGCTGCAAATTTCTTTCACCAATTTTTCTCCTTTTATCCTTATGACCTGCAAATTTTTGGGCAGGTTTGGTTTTCTATATTTTTGGAGAAAAGTCAGGACTTACTAAAGGAGATGGAATGATGACAGCATTAGATTCCATCTTTCCTTTAATGAAATTATCAACATCAAGAATCCTTTTTTGTTTTGCCTGATTTTTGAACTGTTTTCTAAAGGATTCTTCTATCTGATTCGAGGAAGGGTAATACCATTCGCAAAAGGAAATCCACTAGTTATTAGATTTCATCCAATTTCTCCATTCCTCATTATTTTTTTTCTTGAAACTTTTCTTTTTGGTTTTTGGAATAAGCTTCAGTTCTTCAACATATCTGTTTTCTGACTTGTGTGTGAAAATGTCCCAATTGAACATTTTCTTCTTCCACATATCATCTGGATCGTACGGACTAATTCCTTTAAAGATCTTCAAGAATGAAATGGTCTCATTATCTGAAGGAATTTCCACACTGTTTGGAATTTTATTCATAGGATTTTTCTTGTATTATGGGATTTCAAATCCATCATTAAATCCTAGGCCTTTATGAGTATTCTGTTGTACTGACTGTATGATTACCTCTTCATGAATATTGAAGAGACAGGTTTTGATATAGTCCTCTTCAGATTTACTTTTAACTTGTATAAAAGTAATCATGTTTATCCTATTTCTGTCTTCTTGATTATCTCCATGTGGGGTAGGTGGTCATGAAGAAAATTGACAGTATATTTTGGAACAGTGAGGATGGTCACAAGCACTAGCTAAAGGGTTGCTAGATGAGGCAACACGATTCATAACCAGATTTTTGATTGATTCTAAAAATGTGGGGTCTACTAAGTAAATGGGAGGCGGAGTATGTACAGAGTTGGAAATGGATATAGATGGTCCACCACGCTCAGCTCATGACTCTCGAAAGATGGTATGAACATTTCCATCTTTAGAAGTAAACATTGTGGAGGAATTTACAGGTGATGGCTTGGTAGGTTTTCTAATAGATTCCCATTTTGTAACCCATTCTACAGGGGGTTTTAAGGCGGCTCTGGGAATCATCTGCAATGCTATGAGATTCATTTCGTAATCATGAGTGATTAATGTCTGCTATGAGATTCATTCCATAATCATGAGTGATTAATGTCGTGAATTCTAACTGAGAGGAGACATATTTAACTACTAAAGGAGTAGTTTTTTTGTAAACTTTTACCACAGAGGACCACCATATGGCAATATTTTTGCTATCATCATCAAAGTCATCATATCCATGTGTTTTTAATCCGAGCATAAGAGAATTGATTGCACTGGGATCTGACAGGGATATGGAAAAGTCAGGGACACATGACCATGACGCAGGGCCATAGGCAAGAGTACCTTGGCATCCACCGATGAGAGCTTTTGGAAAAGCTCTCCATCATCGATCAAATATATAGGAAAAGAAGGCCACATCTTGTCCTTTCCTATGTAGAGGTTGAATTCCCACTTAGACATGTCCAAAGTGGGCGAAATTATAACCTGCTTTCCAGGCAACGTCAAATTCAGTTGGTTGATAATGTTTAAAGAATGAAGGATATTATTGTTAGAGGTAGTTTGCAGGACTTCCTCTTTCACCTTATATCTCCAAAACTGGATAGTGTCGAGTAATCCTAAATTCTTATAAAAAAATCTATCTTTGAAAAAGACCAAGATCCAGAAGGAACAGGTTCAGAAAATAAATTAACAGACTTTTCTTGTATAATAGATGCATGTGTAATAGAATTTTGTCTGTCAATATCTGCATCTTTGTGTTCCTTTAAAACTTCTTCAAATGATTTATCATGATGAGAACTAGTAGAAGGACGAGAAACCATAATAGCGTGAAGAATTTAGTATAGCGGAAGACAATTTACTTATGTAACTTCAGAGTAATAGATATAAATCTTCAGAAGGTTGTTTACCAGATTTATCAGTATTGTGATCGTAAACAAAGTAGGTTTCGTGGCTCCTCCTGGAAATAAGTTCTAATATCCTAGTCTTCAAACACCATAGACACCATCTTCGGCTTTAACAGGCAACAGACATTATTGAGACTCAAGTAAACTCAGATGTTCCCAACAGTATACTCAAATGAAATGCAACTTGGCTCTGATACCATTTTATTACTGATAGAAAAACTGGTAATTACAAGAACACTCAAAGAGTCATCTCTTTTATTATTGATAGAAAAACTGGTGATTACAAGAACACTCAAAGAGTCATCTCGCCCCAGAGAAATTACAAGATTTAGAATGACAACATGATCCTTACTGAGATTGACTGTTGTGGAATTTAACAGATAAATATCCTTTCATAGCAAGAGAAATCTATAGCCTACCTGGCACATAAAGCAAACTCAGTCCAAAGATCGACACAGACACAAACACTTCTAAAATG
The DNA here is from genome assembly GCA_000404065.3 of Pinus taeda. Taxonomy (NCBI): domain Eukaryota; kingdom Viridiplantae; phylum Streptophyta; class Pinopsida; order Pinales; family Pinaceae; genus Pinus; species Pinus taeda. The sequence continues at coordinate 89,272 of APFE031607125.1, forward strand.
ATTTGGCCACTTTAGGTTCTTACTAATGCCGAGCACACTGGTATGCAGGCTCCCAAATCACCTAAAGACTTGAGCTCTTCTCGTGATGCAAGCAAATCAGACTGAATGTCCGCAGTTGCGGAGCAGGAGAAGCTCTCGACACAATCACTCTTAATACCAACCCCCCTCCCAAAATGAGCTCCTCTTTCTTTTATAGACCAGAGGGCTTGATGACTCAAAAGTAAAACAACTGTCACCAAAATATTGTCCAGATTCGGATGTGAATGGACAAAGTCACATTATCTCATCCATTTTCCTTTCGAAAATCCATCTAGCATATGGGGAGTAAATCCAGGACAACTCAATCTTATCGATCTTACAAAGTAGATATTGGGATCGAATCAAGGACGACTCGATCTTACAAAGTAGATACTTTTACTCAAAAGCCTACGAGAAAAGATAAATATACAGACGCATATTTCATTTTACGAAGAAATATACAAACAAATGTCCTTACAACATTGTTGGTGTTAGTGTCAGTCTTTCCAGCCTTCCTCCAGTGATCAAATATGCTCTTACAAAGTGGTTTCAGAGTGTTAAGGTCAAATTTTGTCATTTCAAAAAGTTTTCAAGCATTTGGTCACTAGGCATTAGGTCTAGGGTTTGCTTTAACTCCCTCTAAGATGCCCAATTCCAATCTATGTCACTATTCAGCTGATTCTATCATCATTCATAGGGTTTTCATTATCATGTCAGTGTCTAATGAGTCATTTTACATCCTGTTCATGCTTCAGTTGTGCCTTGGCAAGTTCATTTCCCTCTCCTAGGGTTTTGAAGGCAATTTATCTTGGACGGTCAAATCAATGGAAAAACTTGTTTCCTGATGTTCATACACCTTCCCCTATCCTTAATGTACCTTATCAAACACTTCCCAACACTTAGATCCCCCAAAATCCTCATTTTTGCACAAACCCTAGTTTCTTGCTACAACCTGGCAATTTTCTAGGTTGGGCCTGTGTTTTGCCCTTTTGGACCCCTTCCCCTCCATAAATCTCTGATATTCCACTTTCCCCTACTTCCTAACATCCCTCCCTACTCCCAAAAATTTCCTCAAGAATTTAGAAGCCCCCTTTCCCCTTCATTTCGCTCCATTTCGACAAAAATCCTTGTTTCACACATCGGGACAAGTCGCACTCAAATGATGTTCCAGAGCAATAAAAGATGAATTTGCAAAACCTGAGAGAGGTTTTTGTCCAAAACATGCCAAAGAAGAAAACCCTCTTCCACTTTTTTCACAGGTGTCATGGTTTGAGAGAAATGTCAAGAATTCTGTTGCCTCAGGAGAATCAAAGACACCTCTAAAGTGACCTTGGGAAAATCAAGTTTTCTCCTAGCTTGGTTGGCCAAATGATTTTCCTGATGGGTAAAATGATAACTAGACACAAATATATTTCCAATTAGCTATCATGAGCTAAATTTGGGGTTGAGGAAGGCATTAAAAAGTTGACTGCAACAGCACTCTTCCTTGAGGCAGCCTCATTTGGCACTTTTTGACCAATCTTGGGAGATTTGATTTTTGACAGGTCAAATCAACTCCAAATTGAAAAATTCCAGTTGGGTTGGACATTAGACTCAAAGACCTTTCCCACAAGCTATCATGCACCCGATTCTGACATCGGGAAGGCCTCCAAAAGCCTCCTGCAAAAGGGCGCGACCCGTCAGAGGTGCGCGACCCGTCAGGGCACCTCCAGCAGTGTAAAAATTACACTGGCGCGACCCGTTGAGGGCGCGCGACCCGTTGGGGATTTCTCCACAGAAATTTTCCAGTGAGCCACAAATCAACTTCTTTCTCCTAAATTTCTTCAGGTAGGCCTCTAAATTATGGTGATTTTGCTTGGTAAAGAAAAAATGAGCATGGAAGATGTGTCAAATGCCATCAAGATGAAATGGGAAATTCATGTGTATTGTATTTAAAAAGGTCAAAGTGAAAGTGTGCTAGGGTTTATTGATGTTTCATGGTTTTTCCCTTGTAATTATTCTCCTCTTTCCCCTTGTCACTTTCCTTGTATTTCCATATAAATTCCCCTGCTAATTTGTAAAAGAAATACAAACCATACCCTTCTCCCTAAACACTAAAACTCAAACCCTAACCCTACCTCTCCATATGCCCATGTAAACACATGAATTTGATGATGCATATGCAATGATTTTGTTTGCAATGTTTTCCCTAAATTCCCTGTTATATACATGTATTCCCATTTTCCTTTCAAAAATGTCCCTCCCCTAACATTCCCCTCATGTTCCTTGTCCCCTTGAAACAGCAAAGAAATCAACACTTTTAAAGGCAGAAACAGCAGTACATTTTGTCCACTTTTCTCCTCAAACAATGTCAGAAACCAAAACCTATGAGCAGAGTGATGACCAGGCATCAAGTTCAGAGATTGGGGTACAGAGGAGGCCTCATAAGGGTGGAAAGGGTGGTCATCATAAGAGAGAGGAGCCCACTTCTTTGACAGATTTACAGGCTTGTCCTATGGCAGTCTCATGTTTCCGATATATTCAAAAAAGGAGAAAGAGGCCCGATCACCTCCATATCTTGGCGGAGGCCTCACTGAAAGATCAAGGCACTAAATATCCCAGCCACAGCACAAATCCCAAGAAATTTTGAAAATTTTGGGTCAATTTTGATTTTTCAGGCAATTTACACGTTTTCGCTCATTAACGGGTCTCACCCCCCATGAGACCCTTCATCATGGCAACTCTATTTGACAAAAACTCAGCATTTCCAGATTTTGCATGCAAAGTTACATATGCTCATGGATGGACTTGAGATTTTGTGAAGTTTTGGGCCTCCAAAAAGTCAAAAAACATGCAAAATTTGACTTTCTGCCACTTTTTTGAACTGCAGAAAGCTGTCAGGGAGAATTGATTTTTGACAGGGCAAATGAAATCCAAATTCAAAAATTCTAGTTGGGTTGGAAATTAGGCTCACAGACCTTTCCAAAAAGCCCACTTTTGCTCAATTTGGCCACATGCAAGTGCCCCAAACATGGCTCCAAATGGGCGCGACCCGTCAGGCAGGAGGGCGCGACTCGTCAGGCATAATTGTCCAAAAATGCACTGTACAGCGCAAAAAACACAGATTTGACTCAGTTTGACTTTTTGAGGTGAATGATGATTCTCTTTGATGTAATTATGGTACTTTTTAGACACTTTTACCCTTATGTAACTCTTCTAGAAGATTCATTCATTAAAAGGGTAAAAATTAAATGAATGAATT
>APFE031607125.1:102627-228408 GCA_000404065.3 Pinus taeda
ATCTCATCCATTAAAGATTTTACTGAGATTGACCAGAGAGAGACTTCTCTTGCCCCGTAGGGCTAGCTACGAGGCTAAATGGTTTGATGTTGCCTTGAGGTTTGCCTTTTTCAGCCTGAGGTGAAATTTCAAGCGCTAACAGTCGGTAAGAAAAGACATGATACATTTAGAGTACGAAATGAGTAATCTGAGGATGAGTATAGTGCTGATGTCAGAATATTTCCAAAAGATAATTTGTGAAGTACTGCACATGCACTTCTTTTTCGGATTCCCAAATCTCATTCTCATGATTTCCGGGTGGATGTAAGAAGTTAATAGCTATGAAAGGATTTTGTTCTGGATCTGATTGTAGGTGGAATTCATTGTATTCCATTTGAGTCCCATCTCTATTGGGATTCAACATTCATGCAGTGAATTCATGAGTGATGAACCAATGAAAATGTCCACACCTTCTTAATGCATTGATAAAATCATTATCTTCAATTCTAACAATGTCTTCGACATGCTTGTACAAGATTCCTGTCAAGTGTGCATGTGGTTCTGAGAAACCATCAATATTTAGTCGACATAAGGTATATGGCTTTATCAGGAGAGCGCTGAGTCCATATATTTTCCACCACCTGATAAACCAAGCCGGAAAAGGATCTTCATGATTCATTCAGGAAGTTATCCAATCTTCATACCTGAAATCAAACTGTAGATGATAAAAGAAGTTAGAGGAAATATTTTCTAAATTCCTGCATTGGAAAAAATCAGTCTCCTACCTTTCTAGATCAAAATCAGTTCTCCGCAGAGGATTATTGAACTGCCTGATAGTAATCCTACAATTTCCAATTATGTCATCTTCTTCATAAAAGAGTTCATAGGAGATGTTGCCTATATGGACCAAATAATCTAGTTCACTGATTGCCAAATCATTTTCAATTTCTTGGTCATGCTAGGTCCAAACATTGGGAACTCCTTCTCTCCAGCGAATTTCAGATACTGGATACCATGTTTCATCAAGGTGTAAAATGCTTTTTCTCATATCTTATCTTACCCATCCCTGTCTGCCTTCTATTTCAACATTTTCTTCAGATCTTCTAATAAAATTGCATGATAAAGAGTGAATAGAATTTTTCTCTAAAAATTCCCTTGACAACATGTCAGTAAAAGAATTTATATGTCCAAGAATGAATTCAATTTCAAAATCATATTGACTGAGATTCATTACCCATCTTACCATAGCAGCATCTTCAAATTCACACTTGTGAATAGAAAACTTTAAAGCTTGGCAATCTGTCTTAACCAGGAACTTAGTGTAAATAACAAAGTCTTTAAACTTTTCTATTCCCAAACAAACTACTCTGAGCTCTTTCTTGAGGCTGGCCCAATTTGCTTGAGATATCGACCATAGTCTAGAAGCATATTGACAAATTTCCAGTGAGTTTTTCTTTTCTAGATCTTCTTAAGAAAGAACAACTCCCCATCCAATATTACTGGTATCTGTCATAATTACTTTCTTCCATTGTTCTTGGATTGGACACAGAGGCTGAATTCTGTGAATCCTATCCTTGATTTTCTTGATTGCATTTGTGCAATCTTCATTCCAGGGAATGGGATCTTTCTGTAATCTCTTATTCAGTAATTTCCTTTCTTGTGCACAATGATGAAGAAATTTGGAGACATAATTTAAGCTTCCTAAGAATCTTTGTAGCTGTGTTTTGTCCAAAATTTCATCAGGAAAATTATCTATGAAATCTAGACTTCTTTGGATTACTTGATATGAACCATACTGGATATTATATCCAAGAAAATCTATCATAGTTTTGAACAATTTCATTTTATTTTCAGAGAGGACTATCCCTTTTTCTTTTATCCTCTGGAGAAATAGTTTCAGATGCTTAATATGAGATGGTATATCATCAGAATGTACAATAATATCATCAATGTATTTTTTTATAAATTCCTCCATACCTTCAAACGTATCATCCATTATGCACTGGAAGGCTAACAGAGCATTGATTAGTCCGAATGGCGTTATGTTCCACTCAAAATGACCTTCAAGAACAGAAAAAGTTGTTTTCCATTTGTCAGATTCCTTGATGCCTACCTGCCAAAATCCTGATTTCAAATCAAATTTTGAGAAAATGTTTGATTTTGAGATTTGTGTTAGGATTGTGGAGGGATTTAGAAGGGGATAAGCGTCATAATCCAATAGATTATTCAATGATTTGTAGTTTACCATCAACCTTGGTTTTCCTCTGGAAATCTTTGCATGTTTGTTTACATAAAAAGCAAAGCAAGCTATTGGACGTTTGTTTTTTCTGATCAGGCCTTTCTGTAAAAGACTCTTGATCTCTTCTCTACTCTTTAACTTTCAATTCAAGAAAATAACCATATCTCCTTGTTTGCTAATCAAATTTTGCTCCATGCTTTCCAACATTCTGGAAGAAAGGTGTTCCTAAGTACATTGCACAATCCATCCCCGTAACAATTAAGCAAACCACATTTATTCCAATAGAATCAGTTAGGAAAATATCAACTGGAACTTCTGAAGTAGTGATGATATCTCCACTAGCTGTGGTAACCTTTGGACAAGTAGTTGGCCTTCTGAGATGAGTATCAACAACTGTATTATTTACAATATTTAATCTTGAACCAATATCCATAAGGATTTTCCAATATTCCACTTTGGAACCAATTCTGACTTTTAATTTGATGCAATACATTACATCTCCATTAATCTGATTACAACCTAATCCTACCCTTTCATCATCATTCTCATCATCAATGTTGGGTTCTTGAATCTGTATACCTGGAAAGGGTTTCTGATGGAATGTCCAATTCTGTGTCTATGCAGAAGTTGAAGGCTGTTCTGCTTTCATTTTCCTGAGTTGGCAATCTTGGTGACTTTCAATACAAAGCCTTCTATTTTCTTTTACTGTCTTCCTTAGATCTTTTACTGCCTGGTGGATACTGGGCAATGTTTGGGGAAGATCTTCTCCAAAATATTCTTGCCTGAATTGCTTGGTCAAGGCTTCTACTGAGAAAAGAGAAGCTGGAGGAACATATCCTCTATTAGGATTGCTTTGCTTGGTTGTCTTAGAATTCAAGTGATTGATTAGCAACTCTTTATACATATCTTTTAATTGTGCGTCTGTTGCTACCGTCATTTGCGTGAAAAGATTTCTAGCCTATTCATCAGATTCGCCATTCTTCATCATATTCAAGGATTGACACTGGCAGACATCTGGGTCACTGCATTCACAATTATCTTTGAAACATTCTGCACAATGTGGATCATTGCAATATTCTTCTTCCGAGTTAGAAGTATTAGAATCAGAATTAAATTTATTGATGTAATCTGATTCTTCTTCACTTATTATTTCCTCACAGCTATCACGAAGATTTAAACAATTTACCTTACCAGATTTATTTCTGTAAAATACTTTCTTCTTTCCTTTCTCTGCTTTCTTTTTTTCTTTCCCTAACTCTGGAAAGTTTGGAGAAATGTGTCCCTTTTTGTTGCAGTGGTAACATTGAACTTCCTTTTTTCTTGTAAATATTTGTGTATGCTTGTAGTCTTTCGGCTTCTTTTGGTGGATGATATTTTTCCCTAAAATTCTTTGTTGCGCGCTTCTTTTTCCTGTAAACACGCACATCTCTCCGCTCTGAATTTTTTGGAGCAGAAAGGTGCCACTGCTTGCACAGTTTTTGGTAACCATGCGGCTTCTTTAGATTTGTGGCTGCTCTGGCTATCTTCATTTGGGAGAAAAGTTCAACAATTATGGCTTTGACTGCCTGCCTAATTACTCCAAATTTGTAGTCACCAATGCTTCCTGGCAATTTGCTGACTATTGTTGTTGACACCCATAATGGTAATGATGAAACAAATATTTCCTTCCATTTGGGTTCAAGAATGAGTTATGGTGACAAAGTATGCAATCTATGCAGGAACTCATTAAAGTATTCATCAAAATGCTTCATATTATGAAGTTTCATAGCAACAAGAGTAATAGCAGTCAGATCATTATTTATCTGTGGGAATCCAATAAAGTTAACAATAATGCCATAAAGTAAACAACCAATCATATTGTTTGTTGGAAGTGAGGTAAACGGATCCATGTAAGTACTTCTGTCGGCATTCTTTACCTGTGAATTTTCCCAATTAGTTAGCAATAGAGGATCTTTGATCGTTTCTGCCTTTAGCCAAGAATCTAAAGATCCTTCAAACCCGCCAATGATTCTTCTTGTAGAATTTATGGGTCCAATATCATCAACTAGATAGATCTTGTAGCATACTAACATGGAGTGCATGACTGATAATACTTCTGCTTCTGTGCAGTTGTCAATATTCCAAGAATATGTCGAGGAGGCTGACCAATCTTTGTGATACTCGGATTTCATCGTATCCCTCATGTCTAGAGCAGGGGACTAAGTGGAATTCCATGTGGATCTAGAAGTATTTGCATGAACTGCTTCTTCATTTGGAATATTAAAATGAACTTTATCTTGAGGAGAAAAATTATGTACAAATTCCTCAAGACTTTCTAGTGAAGGCTCATCATTGTTTATTTCAAGTTTGTTCAATCTTGTCTCTTTGTCTTCTTCTAAGTTTTCATACCATTTAATTTCTTCTTTGTCTTCTTCATCTTCTGAAGCATTTTTCTTCATCCATTCTATGAAAGAAGAGCTAGCTGATGGATCTGTTTTTGAAGAAACACAGGGATTTGGCTATAGATAGCCAAAGAAATTAGGTGCAGCAAAAGGTGCATAAGAATATGAAATCCCTGGTTTTGGAAACTCAATCTCGGTTGGCTGTCTTATGAGACTAGAGACAGAGGATGAAATAGTATAAGGCATTTGAGAGTGAGGTTCACTAAAAGGAGTGGTAGATTTGTATGAATCTATAGGATGTCTCTTTTTGAGTGAATCAATAGAAATAGAGACATTCGAGACTTGCCTCTTGAGTATGTCAAGGCTAGAATTAACCTTAACAATTTCTCTTCCCTGGATAATTGTTACATCTTGAATTTTCTTTTCTATGGATAACTTGAGCTTATCCAGGCTTTCAGCTATGTGTTTATCATTTTCTGCAAGAGTCTTGACATTCTCATTTAAACATATAGTAGCATAGTCCTATTTCTGAAGCATTCTAATCACCATTTCTTTTAGAATATTACTCATGTCCTCAATAGACTTATGCTGTGTTCTTAGAAATTTTTCCAAACTAAAAAGAGAAAGGTTCATCCAATTTGTAGCTAAGACAGATTCTTTGGTTGAATTTTCTGTTTGAACTGGAGACAGTTTATAAATTTTTCCATCCTGTTGTCTGATAACAAAGTTATCCCATGGTGGAAAATCATTTTCTGTTTGATAGATCTGTCCATCAAAAAGTTCCCATTTGTGTTTTGGAGGAGAAGCAGATCTAATCATGTTTATTTGCAGACTGCTGCAAATTTCTTTCACCAATTTTTCTCCTTTTATCCTTATAACCTGCAAATTTTTGGGCAGGTTTGGTTTAGACAGCATTTTATGTATTTTTGGAGAAAATTCAGGACTTACTAAAGGAGATGGAATTATGACAGCATTAGATTCCATCTTTCCTTTAATGAAATTATCAACATCAAGAATCCTTTTTTTTTTTGCCTAATTTTTGAACTGTTTTCTTAAGGATTCTTCTATCTGATTTGAGGAAGGGTAATACCATTCATAAAAAGGAATCCACTGGTTATTAGATTTCATCCAATTTCTCCATTCCTCATTCTTTTGTTTATTGAAACTTTTCTTTTCGGTTTTGGGAATAAGCTTTAGTTCTTCAACATATTTGTTTTCTGACTTGTGTGTGAAAATGTCCCAATTGAACATTTTCTTCTTCCACATATCATCTGGATCGTACAGACTAATTCCTTTAAAGATCTTCAAGAATGCGATGATCTCATTATCTGAAGGAATTTCCACACTGTTTGGAATTTTATTCATAGGATTTTTCCTGTATGATGGGATTTCATATCCATCATTAAATCCTAGGCCTTTATGAGTATTTTGTTGTACTGACTGTATGATTATCTCTTCATGAATATTGGAGAGACGAGTTTTGGTATAGTCCTCTTCAAATTTATTTTTATCTTGTATAAAAGTAATCATGTTTATCCTATTTCTGTCTTCTTGATTATCTCCATGCGGGGTAGGTGGCTGTGAAGAAAATTGACGATATGTTTTGGAACAATGAGGATGGTCACAAACATCACCTGAAGGGTTGCTATATGAGGCAACACGATTCATAACCAAATTTTTTATTGATTCTAAAAATGTGGGGTCTACTCAGTAAATGGGAGGCAGAGTATGTACAGAGTTGGAAATGGATATAGATGGTCCACCAGGCTTAGCTCGTGACTCTGGGAAGATGGTATGAACATTTCCATCTTTAGAAGAAAAAATTGTGGAGGAAGTTACAGGTGATGGTCTGGTAGGTTTTCTAGTGGATTCCCATTTTGTAACCCATTCTACAGGGGGTTTTAAGGCAGCTCTGGGAATCATCTATGGTGCTATGAGATTCATTCCATAATCATGAGTGATTAATGTCGTGAATTCTGACTTAGAGGAGACAGATTTAACTATTGAAGGAGTAGTTTTTTTGTAAAATTTTACCACAGAGGACCACCAGATGGCAATAATTTTTCTATCATCATCAAAGTCATCATATCCATGTGTCTGTAATACGAGCATAAGAGAATTGATTGCATTGGGATCTGTTAGGGATATGGAAAAGTCAGGGACACATTACCATGATGCAGGGCCATAGGCAAGAGTACCTTGGCATCCACCGATGAGAGCTTTTGGAAAAGCTCTCCATCGTCGATCAAATATACAGGAAAAGAAGGCCACATCTTGTCCTTTCCTATGTAGAGGTTGAATTCCCACTTGGACATGTCCAAAGTGGGTGAAATTATAACTTGCTTTCTGGGCAACGTCAAATTTAGCTTGGTTGATAATGTTTAAAGAATGAAGGATATTATTGTTAGAGGTAGTTTGCAGGACTTCCTCTTTCACCTTATATCTCCAAAACTGGATAGTGTCCAGTAATCCTAAATTCTTATAAACATATTTCAGATCTATCTTTGAAAGAGACCAAGATCCAGAAGGAACAGGTTCAGAAAAGAAATTAACAGACTTTTCTTGTATAACAGATCCATGTGTAACAGAATTTTGTCTGTCAATATCTGCATCTTTGTGTTCCTTTAAAATTTCTTCAAATGATTTATCATGATGAGAACTAGTAGAAGGATGAGAATCCATAATAGTGTGAAGAATTTAGTATAGTGGAAGACAATTTACTTATGCAACTTCAGAGTAATAGATATAAATCTTCAGAATGTTGTGTACCAGATTTATCAGTATTGTGATAATAAACTGAGCAGGTTTCGTGGCTCCTCCTGGAAAGAAGTTCTAATCTCCTCGTCTTCAAACGCCATAGACGCCATCCTCGGCTTTAATAGGCAACAGAAATTATCGAGACTCAAGAAAACTCAGATGTTCCCAACAATATACTCAAACGAAATGCAACTTGGCTCTGATACCATTTTATTACTGATAGAAAAACTGGTAATTACAGGAACACTCAAAGAGTCATCTCTTTTATTACTGATAGAAAAGCTGGTAATTACAAGAACACTCAAAGAGTCATCTCTCCCCCGAGAAATTACAAGATTTAGAATGACAACATGATCCTTACTGAGATTGATTGTTGTCGCATTTAACAGATAAATATCCTTTCATAGAAAGAGAAATATGTAGGCTACCTGGCACACAAAGCAGACTTAGTCCAAAGATCGACACAGACACAAACACTTCTAAAATGATTTAGCCACTTTAGGTTCTTACTAGTGTCGAGCACATTGGTACGCAGGCTCCCAAATCACCTAAAGACTTGAGCTCTTCTCGTGATGCAGGTAGATCAGACTGAATGTCTACAGTTGCAGAGTAGGGGAAGCTCTCAACACAATCACTCTCAATACCAACCCCCCTCCCAAAATGAGCTCCTCTTTCTTTCATAGACTAGAGGGTTTGATGGCTCAAAAGTAAAACAACTGTCGCTAGAAGATTGTCTAGATTCGGATGTGAATGGACAAATTCACATTATCTTATCCCTTTTCCTTTAGAAAATCCATCTGGCATATGGGGACCGAATCCAGGCAGACTCAATCTTATCGATATTACAAAGTAGATATTGGGATCGAATCAAGGATGTCTCGATCTTACAAAGTAGATACTTTTACTCAAAATCCTATGAGAAAAGAGAAATATACAGACGCATATTTCATTTTATGAAGAAATATACAAACAAACGTCCTTACACCACTGTCGGTAAGAAAAGACATGATACATTTAGAGTACGAAATGAGTAATCAGAGGATGAGTATAGTGCTAATGTCATAATCTTTCCAGAAGATAATTTGTGAAGTTCTTCACATGCACTGCTTTTTCGGATTCCCAAATCTCATTCTCGTGATTTCTGGGTGGTTGTAAAAAGTTAATAGATATGAAAGGATTTTGTTCTGGATCTGATTGTAGGTGGAATTCATTGTATTCCATTTGTGTCCCATCTCTATTAGGAGTCAGCATTCGTGCATTGAATTCATGAGTGACGAACCAATGAATATGTCCACACCTTCTTAATGCATTGATAAAATCAACATCTTCAATTCTGACAATGTCTTCGACATGCTTGTACAAGATTCCTGTCAGGTGTGCATGTGGTTATGAGAACCCATCAATCTTTAGTCGACATAAGGTATATGGCTTTATCAGGAGAGCGTTGAGTCCATAGATTTTCCACCACCTGATAAACCAGGTCGGAAAAGGATCTTCATGATTCATTTGGGAATTTGGCCAATCTTCATACCTGAAATCAAACTGTAGATGATAAAAGAAGTTAGAGGAAATATTTTCTAAATTCATACATTGGAAAAAAGCAGTCTCCTGCCTTTCTAGATCAAAATCAGTCCTCTGTAGAGGATTATTGAACTGCCTGATAGTAATCCTACAATTTCCAATTCTGTCATCTTCTTCATAAAAGAGTTCATAGGAGATGTTGCCTATATGGACCAGATAATCTAGTTCACTATTTCCAAATCATTTCCAATTTCTTGGTCATGCCAAGTCCAAAGATTGGGAACTCCTTCTCTCCAACGAATTTTGGACACTGGATACCATGTTTCATCATGGTATAAAATGCTTTTTCTCATATCATATCTTACCTATCCCTGTCTGCCTTCTATTTCAACATGTTCTTCAGATCTTCTGATAAAATTGCATGATAAAGAGTGAATAGAATTTTTCTCTAAAAAATCCCTTGACAACATGTCAGCAAAAGAATTTTTATGTCCAGGAATGAATTTAATTTCAAAATCACACTGACTGAGAGTCATTACCCATCTTACCATAGCAACATATTCAAATTCACACTTGTGAATAGTAAACTTTAAAGCTTGGCAGTCTAACTTAACCAGGAACTTAGTGTAAATAACAAAGTATTTAAACTTTTCTATTCTCAAACAAACTGCTATGAGCTCTTTCTTGAGGTTGGCCCAATTTTCTTGAGATGTCGACCATAGTCCAGAAGCATATTGACAAATTTCCAGTGAGCTTTTCTTTTCTGGATCTTCTTGATAAAGAGTAGCTACCCATCCAATATTACTGGCATATGTCATAACTACTTTCTTCCATTGTTCTTGGATCGAACACAGAGGCTGAATTATGTGAATCCTATCCTTGATTTTCTTGACTGCATTTGTGCAATCTTCATTCTAGGGAATGGAATCTTTCTGTAATCTCTTATTCAGTAATTTCCTTTCTTGTGCACAATGATGAAGAAATTTGGAGACATAATTTAAGCTTCCTAAGAATCTTTGCAACTATGTTTTGTCCAAAGTTTCATCAGGAAAATTATCTATGAAATCTAGACTTCTTTGGATTACTTGATATGAACCATACTGGATATTATATCCAAGAAAATCTATCATAGTTTTGAACAATTTCATATTAGTTTCAGAGAGAACTATCCGTTTTTCTTTTATCTTCTAGAGAAATAGTTTCAGATGCTTAATATGAGATGGTATATCATCAGAATGTACACGAATATCATCAATGCATTTTTTTATAAATTTCTCCATGCCTTCAAACGTCTCATCCATTATGCGCTGGAAGGCTGATGGAGCATTGATGAGTTAGAATGGCATTATGTTCCACTCAAAATGACCTTCAGGAACAGAAAAAGTTGTTTTCCATTTGTCAAATTCCTTGATGCCTACATGCCAAAATCCTGATTTCAAATCAAATTTTGAGAAAATATTTGATTTTGAGATTTGTGTTAGGATTGTGGAGGAATTTGGAAGGGGATAAGCATCATAATCCAATAGACTATTCAGTGGCTTGTAGTTTACCACCAACCTTGGTTTTCCTCTGGCAATCTCTGCATGTTTGTTTACATAAAAAGCAAAGAAAGCTATTGGACTTTTACTTTTTCTGATCAGGCCTTTCTGTAAAAGACTCTTGATCTCTTCTCTACAGTGAACCATCTGTTCTTGGTTCATCAGAACAGCTTTCAATCTTCTTAATTTACCACTGAAGTCATTTTTCAATGGTAACTCAACTTCATGCTTATGCACATGCCAAAAGGAATTTGGGTCTTCAAAGCAGCATTCCAGAAATTTATTTTTTGGATTGGCTATCTCCCTGTCAAAGTTTCCTTGTTCAATGTTTTCATCAATTTTTAAAATCTCCTTCTTCTTTTCCATTTTTGACAGTAAGGTTTCTAGCCATTCAATCCTTCTGATTCTATTGGGTGAGCTGGAATTTATAAAAGGAAAAAACAGCTCTTTACCTTTCAGTTCAAGAAAATAACCATATCTCCTTGTTTGTTGATCAAAGTTTGCTCCATGCTTTCGGAAATTCTGGAAGAAAGGTGTTCCTAAGTACATTGTGCAATCCATCCCTATAATAATTGGGCAAACCATATTTATTCCAATAGAATTAGTTAGGAAAATATCAACTGGAACTTCTGAAGTAGTGATGATATCTCCACTGGTTGTTGTAACCTTTGGACAAGTAGTTGGCCTTCTGAGATGAGTATCAACAACTGTATTATTTACAATATTTAATCTTGAACAAGTATCCATAAGGAATTTCCAGTATTCCACTTTGGAACCAATTCTGACTTTTAATTTGATGCAATACATTACATCTCCATTAATCTGATTACAACCTAATCCTACCCTTTCATCATCATTCTCATCATCAATGTTGGGTTCTTGAATTTGTATAACTAGAAAGGGTTTTTGATGGAATGTCCACTTCTGTGTCTGTGCAGAAGTTGAAGGTTGTTCTGCTTTCATTTTCCTGAGTTGGCAATCTTGGTGACTTTCAATACAAAGCCTTCTATTTTATTTTACTGTCCTCCTTAGATCTTTTATTGCCTAGTGGATACTGGGCAAAGTTTGGGGAAGATCTTCTCCAAAATCTTCCTGCTTGAATTGCCTGGTCAAGGCTTCTACTGAGAAAAGAGAAGTTGGAGGAACATATCCTCTGTTAGGATTGATTTCCTTGGCTGTCGTAGAATTCAAGTGATTGATTAGCAACTCTTTATACATGTCTTTTAATTGTGGGCCTGTCGTTTCCATCATTTGCGTGAAAATATTTCTAGCCTGTTCATCAGATTCACCATTCTTCATCATATTCAAGGAATGACACTAGCAGACCTCTGGGTCGCTACATTCACAATTCTCTTTGAAACATTTTGCACAATGTGGATCATTAAAATATTCTTCTTTCAAGTCAGAAGTATTAGAATCAGAATTAAATTTATTGATGTGATATGATTCTTCTTCACTTGTTATTTCCTCATAGTTATCACGAAGATTTAAACAATTTACCTTACCAGATTTATTTCTGTAAAATACTTTCTTCTTTCCTTTCTCTGGTTTCTTTTTTTCTTTCCCCAACTCTGGACAGTTTGGAGAAATGTGTCCTTTTTTGTTGCAGTCGTAACATTGAACTTCCTTTTTTCTTGTAAATAGTTGTGTCTGCTTGTAGTCTTTCGGCTTCTTTTGGTGGATGATCATTTTGACTAAAAAATTCTTTGTTGCGCGCTTCTTTTTCCTGTAAACATGCACATCTCTCCCCTCTGAATTTTTTGGAGCAGAAAGGTGCCATTGCTTGCACAGTTGTAGGTAACCATGCGGTTTCTTTGGATTCGTGGCTGCTTTGGCTATCTTCATTTGGGAGCAAAGTTCAACAATTATGGCTTTGACTGCCTGCCTAATTACTCCAAATTTGTAGTCACCAATGCTTCCTAGCAATTTGTTGACTATTGTTGTTGACACCCATAATGGTAATGATGAAACAAATATTTCCTTCCATTTGGGTTCAAGAATGAGTTCTGGTGACAAAGTATGCAATCTATGCAGGAACTCATTAAAGTGTTCATCAAAATGCTTCGTATTTTGAAGTTTCATAGCAACAAGAATAATAGCAGTCATATCATTATTTATCTGTGGGAAGCCAATAAAGTTAACAGTAATGCCATAAAGTAAACAACCAATCATATTATTTACTGGAAGTGAGCTAAATGGATCCATGTAAGTACTTCTGTCGGCATTCTTTACCTGTGAATTTTCCCAATTAGTCAGAAATAGAGGATCTTTGATCATTTCTGCTTTTAGCCAAGAATCTAAAGACCCTTCAAACCCGCCAATGATTCTTCTTGTAGAATTTATGGGTCCAATATCATCATCCAGACAGGTCCTGTAGCATACTAACATGGAGTGCATGACTGGTAATACTTCTGCTTCTGTGCAGTTGTCAATATTCCAAGAATATGTCGAGGAGGCTGACCAATCTTTGTGATACTCAGAATTCATCGTATCCCTCCTATTTGGAGCAGGGGACCAAGTGGAATTGCATGTGGATTCGGAAGTAGTTGCATGAA
Source organism: Pinus taeda (assembly GCA_000404065.3). Taxonomy (NCBI): domain Eukaryota; kingdom Viridiplantae; phylum Streptophyta; class Pinopsida; order Pinales; family Pinaceae; genus Pinus; species Pinus taeda. The sequence continues at coordinate 115,598 of APFE031607125.1, forward strand.
CTGCTTCTTCATTTGGAATATTAAAATGAACTTTATCTTGAGGAGAAAAATTATGTACAAATTCCTCAAGACTTTCTAGTGAAGGCTCATCATGGTTTATTTCAAGTTTGTCAAATCCTGTCTCTTTGTCTTCTTCTAAGTTTTCATAGCATTTCTTTTCTTCTTTGTCTTCTTCATCTTCTGAAGAATTTTTCTTCATCCATTTTGTGAAAGAAGAGCTAGTTGATGGATCTATTTTTGAAGAAACACAGGGATTTGGCTTTAGATGGCCAAAGAAACAAGGTGCAGCAAAAGGTGCATAAGAATATGAAATCCCTGGTTTTGGAAACTCAATCTCTGCTGGTTGTCTTATGAGACTAGAGACAAAGGATGAAATAGTATAAGGCATTTGAGAGTGAGGTTCACTAAAAAGAGTGGTAGATTTGTATGAATCTGTAGGATGTATCTTTTTGAGTGAATCAATAGAAATGGAGACATTCGAGACTTGCCTCTTGAGTATGTCAAGGCTAGAATTAGCCTTAACAATTTCTCTTCCCTGGATAATTGTTACATCTTGAATTTTATTTTCTGTGGATAACTTGAACTTATCCAGGCTTTCAGCTATGTGTTTATCATTTTCTGCAAGAGTCTTGACATTCTCATTTAAACATACAGTAGCATAGTCTTGTTTCTGAAGCATTCTAATCATCATTTCTTTCAGAATATTACTCATGTCCTCAATAGACTTATGTTTATGTTCTTAGAAATTTTTCCAAACTGGAAAGAGCAAGGTTCATCCAGTTTGTAGCTAAGACAAATTCTTTGGTTGAATCTTCTGTTTGAACTGGAGACAGTTTATAAAATTTTCCATCCTATTATCTGATAAAAAAGTCTTCCCATGGTGGAAAATCATTTTCTGTTTGATAGATCTGTCCATCAAAAAGTTCCCATTCCAGATCTAATCATGTTTATTTGCAAATTGCTGCAAATTTCTTTCACCAATTTTTCTCCTTTTATCCTTATGACCTGCAAATTTTTGGGCAGGTTTGGTTTAGACAACATTTTTTGTATTTTTGGAGAAAAGTCGGGACTTACTAAAGGAGATGGAATTATGACAGCATTAGATTCCATCTTTCCTTTAATGAAATTATCAACATCAAGAATCATTTTTCATTTTGCCTGATTTTTGAACTGTTTTCTTAAGGATTCTTCTATCTGATTTGAGGAAGGGTAATACCATTCATAAAAGGAAATCCACTGGTTATTAGATTTCATCCAATTTCTCCATTCCTCATTCTTTTGTTTCTTGAAACTTTTTTTTCGGTTTTGGGAATAGGCTTCAGTTCTTCAACATATTTGTTTTCTGACTTGTGTGTGAAAATGTCCCAATTGAACATTTTCTTCTTCCACATATCATCTGGATCGTACAGAATAATTCCTTTAAATATCTTCAAGAATGCAATGATCTCATTATCTGAAGGAATTTCCACACTTATAAGTAGAACTTCGACGTAAATCACATAAAGAGAGACATCTGTCGATGCGTTTCAAACCAACCAGTGTGGCTTATCGTCAGGACAAGTTGAAGAAACAGATCCAAATTTGCATGCTAAATAGTCTGAGCAGATTCTCCAACGGCTATCTGAAGGAATTTCCACACTATTTGGAATTTTATTCATAGGATTTTTCCTGTATGATGGGATTTCAGATCCATCATTAAATCCTAGGCCTTTATGAGTATTCTGTTGTACTGATTGTATGATTATATCTTCATGAATATTGAAGAGACGAGTTTTGGTATAGTCCTCTTCAGATTTACTTTTATCTTGTATAAAAGTAATCATGTTTATCCTATTTCTGCCTTCTTGATTATCTCCATGCGTGGTAGGTGTCTGTGGAGAAAATTGACATTATGCTTTGGAACAGTGAGGATGGTCACAAACAACAGCTAAAGGGTTGCTAGATGAGGCAACACGATTCATAACAAGATTTTTTATTGATTCTAAAAATGCAAGGTCTACTGATTAAATGGGAGGCGGAGTATGTACAGAGTTGGAAATGGATATAGATGGTCCACCACGCTCAACTCGTGACTCTAGGAAGATGGTATGAACATTTCCATCTTTAGAAGTAAAAATTGTGGAGGAATTTACAGGTGATGGTCTGGTAGGTTTTCTAATAGATTCCCATTTTGTAACCCATTCTGCAGGGGGTTTTAAGGTGGCTCTAGGAATCATCTGTGGTGCTATGAGATTCATTCCATAATCATGAGTGGTTAATGTCGTGAATTCTGACTGAGAGGAGACAGATTTAACTACTGAAGGAGTAGTTTTTTTTGTAAAATTTTACCATAGAGGACCACCAGATGGCAATATTTTTGCTATCAGCATCAAAGTCATCATATCCATGTGTCTGTAATCCAAGCATAAGAGAATTGATTGCATTGGGATCTGACAGGGATATGGAAAAGTCAAGGACACATGACCATGAAGCAGGGCCATAGGCAAGAGTACCTTGGCATCCACCGATGAGAGCTTTTGGAAAAGCTCTCCATCGTCGATCAAATATACAGGAAAAGAGGGCCATATGTTGTCCTTTCTTGTGTAGAGGTTGAATTCCCATTTGGACATGTCCAAAGTGGGTGAAATTATAACCTGCTTTCCGGGCAACGTCAAATTCAGCTTGGTTGATATTGTTTAAAGAATGAAGGATATTATTATTAGAGGTAGTTTGCAGGACTTCCTCTTTCACCTTATATCTCCAAAACTGTATAGTGTCTAGTAATCCTAAATTCTTATAAACATTTTTCGGATCTATATTTGGAAGATACCAAGATCCAGAAGGAACAGGTTCAGAAAATAAATTAACAAACTTTTCTTGTATAACAGATGCATGTGTAACAGAATTTTGTTTGTCAATATCTGCATCTTCGTGTTCCTTTAAAATTTCTTCAAATGATTTATCATGATGAGAACTAGTAGAAGGACGAGAATTCATAATAGTGTGAAGAATTTAGTATAGCCGAAGACAATTTAATTATGAAACTTCAAAGTAATAGATATAAATCTTTAGAATGCTTTGTACCAGATTTATCAGTATTGTGATCGTAAACGGAGTAGGTTTCGCGGCTCCTCCTGGAAAGAAGTTCTAATCTCCTAGTCTTCAAATGCCATAGACGCCATCCTCGGCTTTAACAGGCAACAGACGTTATCGAGACTCAAGCAAACTTAGATGTTCCCAACAGTGTACTCAAACGAAATGCAACTTGGCTCTGATACCATTTTATTACTAATAGAAAAATTTGTAATTACAAGAAAACTCAAGGATTCATCTTTCTCCAACCCCAGGTGTGGCTGGGCCCACCCATCTGGGATTGTTTGTATTTTGAAACAGCAGTGACACTACCATTTTATATTTTCTTAATCTTCTATTCATTTATAGTTCTATTGAGTGAATTGTTATTTGGTTAATTGATCGTTGGTTATGTTTGGAGAGTCTTTTTCATTCTCTGAGTTGTAATCGAATTCCAGTGTGGTATTGCAACCTTCGAACTAGAACCACCCTGTCGTGTTGCCTTCAATTGAAACGCATCACATAGCCATTAAGATACTTGGATTGTCACCCATAGTGAATGGTTGAGCCCTAATCTTTTGAGTAATTAGATGGAGAATGATTTCGATTAGATTGGACAGGCTTCCCTTAAATCAACCTCTGTTTTATTGTCTAGAAATCGATTTAAATTAACCTCAATTATGGTATTGCAGAGGCATTTGAAATCCAAAAGAAATTAGTTAGATCATTCGAAGAGATGAATGAACTCAATTGAACTGTTGAATTGATAGTCTAAATATGAGAATGTTTGGGTTGCACAAATAATTAATTAACTTGTTTTATGGTGGATTGATGCATTGTAAACCCGAACAAACACTACAGGGACGTTTTCAAAAGATCTACCCCACAGTCACCTTTATCTTTTCTGTTCATTCAATACTGGTGGTAAACTAAAATGGTCATCCTCCCTTTTGTGCAAAAGGCAGCCTCATTTGAATAAACTCTTTCTCAGTTATATATTAAGGGCATTTACTCCATGAATTAAACATTGTTATGCCTTATTGCAGCAAGAGGTAGGGATTTATTTTGATCATAGCATAGAATTAGGTATAGGCTTAGATATGATAGTTGAACATCAAGTGAAATAAGTGTCACATTGCTTTCAATCTATTAGAATTCTATAATTAATCCATGGAATAACAAAACAACATAATGTATCAAAACAAAGTAATTCATCCAATTGATACTTGAATCTTAAAACTCGATCTGAACTTAAACCCTTATAATTCGTTGATTGAAGCATTAGCAAGATAGGTCACTTATTGAATTATTAATTGGATTTTCATAGATTATTTATCATTATTTTCTCTGGTAACAAATGATTATGGCATTCAATAGTTTAATAAGTTGAGTGGTGATTATCATAGGATTTTTTGATTTCTTTCAAGGAATGGTCATTATAGAATGCTTGTTGAAAATGATTGAGTGATTGTTTATAGAGAGTCTGGTACCAGCTTGCAAAGTTTGATTAGGGTTTGGCGTGAATAAAAGCTCGTTTTTGTTGGGTGTGCTCATTAGACAATAATTGAAAGTATTTATTTCATAAATCATTATAAGGAAACAATTAAAATCTGACATAACCTAAACAGAGGAAGCGCAAGGAAATTCGTGCTTATGAACCCCGGGTTGACAACTAATATTAAGAGATTAAATTCGACAATTTAATCTCTCAACACTAACCCTATGTGGACCCAACAGACAAATGTGGACCCAAATGGGAAAAATGATTAATGGAGTCAAAATGATAAAATTCATGCGATGTATATGGTGTTGGGAAGTGGGACCAGGCAACCAAAATCGGGATTTCCCATGTAGTGCCAACCCTAAAGCTAGTGGCGAGTAAAGGAGATCCCATGGGACTGTGATACAAGGTTAAACACCATATTGGGTGGAGGAGAAAAGAGCATAGACCTGGCCCACTCTTTCTTCTGAATCCCTCCACCAATCCATGCCACAAAGCACCCATGAAAATTAAACAAGATTACTCAATCAAATCAATGAAAATTTATACCTTTGGGATCGGGAAGCCCACCTTTAAACATACATTCATAACAGATGGGTGAGGGACAACATGGGTAGCATAGATGGCAGAGAAAATGGCACATTGAGCTATCTGGTGACTGTAACAGGCTATTGGATGTCGGCTGAGGACCATCTAGGAGAAAAAATTTCTCCTATGCATACTACCCACAAGTGGTGAGTAACATCTGGCTCCAACTGGGACATGACCTCTCATAACGATGTGTAAATCTACTCGGATGGGAGGTCATGAGAACAACAATTTCTTGGTACCGTAGACCTATTACCTGCATATATCAAAGACCAACCACACATGGAAACATGTTTTTGTGGTGTCTTCTGATCACCCATGCTTAGTATTATACCATATAAATCAACAAGAAAGAAAAATAATTTTCAATGAAAGTTTAATCTAAATGTAGCTAATCTATCATGATAATATCATATGATGTTAGTTCTAATGCGAAAACTCAAAATGCAATGCATCCTACCCTAACATGCATATAGTTAAAGCTAATACTAAGTGTAATCATAAATCCAATGCAACTAACATATCATGATGTCAATATACATTTAACTGCCAGTATGATTACTCATGTAAAAAATGCCAAATGAAATGCAAACATAATCACATGGAGGATGAAGCAAGTGGGAGGTGGGAAAATATGATCTCCATTCGAGGTAAAAGGAAGCCCTAGGAGAAGGAAAATAACTCAATCTAGAAGTGTGGGGATTTCCCTCTAGGTATACAATGGTGGAATGAATTATCACTCTCAAGAAATCCTTATCACAATCATTTTTTATAGTATTATGCTTTGTATGTGCCACAAGGTCATGAGGGAGGAGAAAGGAGTCTTGAAACATGAAAGGGGACAATAGATCGATTGCTCAATGGAGTGATTGTATTCACAAACCTAAGGGTACGAGGGGGAGGAGGGATACATCTAGTGGATAATTCTTCCTCGACATCATACCTAGGAAGGTAAAATGGCCCATGGTCACTGGCGATCATATGAAAAGGGGAGAGAGAATCACTTGAGGAAGACTCATAATGGTGAATAAGAGGAAAAGGCAAAGGGGAGGGTGAATTGTTATATTCAACGTGTTTTTCTTCCTCAAAATCATAATCTAAATGCTCAAGTGATTTGAGCATGGGATCATAAGGAGGATAGGTGGGAGAAAAGGCCTTATAGATCTCATCATTATTAGTATTAGAGATAGGGTCTCCCCTAAAAGGAGAATCAATCATATCCAACTGCCCCTTTTCATGCAAGGGAAAATGATAATTCTCCTTCCCAAGGGTATTCATGGATATGTCATCATAAATAATGTCCAGGAAAGGGAGAGCCAATCTCAACCTCATCCTTCTTATCTGGGTCATAAATGGGAGCACAATAAAATTGAGGAGCAACAATTCCCCATTTCCCTTTTTCAATACGAATGTTATCTGCAATGTCAACTTCTAAGGGGATAATGGGACCACCTTCCCTAAGGTTCTTTGAAGGAGAGTCCTTAGGAGTAATATCCTTGAGAAAGGTAAGGCTAGCCTCAGCTTCACTTTCCATAGACTCATCCTCCCCAACACATGTGTTCTCAAAATCATCTTTTTCATGATGTCAACCTAAGGATGACTCATGTTCTTTCTCATTATTTAAGTTCTCAAGGTCCTCTCCAACCTCTTCATCTTCATGGTCATTTTTATCATTCAAGTGATAACATTCTACAGGTCTTTGTGATTGACTATAATATTTTTTATTGATAAGGTTGGTCAAAATGTTAAAAGCACAAGTTTGGCTAGCAAATTCAAAGAGATGACTAGGATCCTTCTCATAGGCACACATTATTGTGTAGATTTGTTTTTGTGTTGTCCCATGAAACCTGAGCATGAAGTCTTTATTCGCATTGAACTCCGACATATCTTGACAAAGCTCGACATATTGGTCAACATATTTTTGTAGTTCCTGAAGGACTTGATCATTGAGTTTTCCAAATGAAGAGCCAAGGGTAATTTCGTTTTGACAATAATCCATTTTTCATGATTTTGCTTCTTAGGATTAAAATGGAGTCGCTAGGGTGAATTAAAATTCCTTGACAGATGCTTTCTTCACCCTACAAGCATTAAATTTGAAGTTTAATGAAGAACTAGGGCTTCATTCTCCAATGGAGTCGCCAAATGATATATCAATAATTCTGTATGGAGAAAAATACATATGTCTCATGTCCTTGGCAATGACGCCAAAATGTTACCTCTCAAACTAGCAGGGGGTCCTAGGAGGGGATTCTATAGAGAAAATACTAGGTCAAGGGAAACAATGGAGTGATATCCCACTATCACCTCAGGTAAAGCTCCCTACTCTTTATTGATTTTAGAAATTGGAGGAGTCTTGTTATGTGAGGAATCACGATAATATATAGTGAATGATAAGATGAGGAAGTGATTCCTAGGCCTATTCGCAAGAGAGACTCAATTAGATAGGTTAATACTTTAGAAGCACAATGATAGGCTCTTTAGGAAGGACTAAGAGGATCTTTAGGGCTAGGGTTTGAGAGTATGTCTTATCAAGAAAGCTCCTAGACCTAGAGATCTTTATGGAGACTTGGCTTCTTTGTGATCTTTGTGAAATTGGCGTTAATCGGTTGTGGGACCACAAGAGACCAAGTGGACCCAAAATTAGGTCAAGGGTATGGAGTTGATCAACCAATGAGGGGCTTAACCTAATTAGGGAGAAGAAGAGGATCAAAGTACAAATTTTATTTGAGGTTTAAATTCAATGATCCTAATGAGGAGACCAACAAAGGGAAACCTAGGGCAAGGAATGGTCCTTTAGCTAGGGTTTACTATATCTCGAGATCCCGGTGTCAGATTTGCTTCAAATTTGGAGGGCCTCTAGATCATACCTCATCGCAGTTGTGGACCAAAACATAAATGTTTGGATGGTGAAAGGAATAAGCTTTGAAAGTGCTCATCTATGGAGGATTAGTTCCTTGTCCTTTGGGAGAGATGGAGTCAATGAGGTTTAAATGTTCGAAAAGGTTTTAACCAATCAAGGAGGTCATTAAACAGCTCCGCATGGCATTAGGGCATGAGAGCAGGTGCTTCAAAACTTTATACTTAGATTTTCATTAAGTGGTGACTTATCGAGATTTATTTAACACACAATATCTCTAGGAACATTAACCCATTCGTACATGGCCCATGACATGATGCAACACTATAAAAGAACAAAATTTCCACAATTTCGTATAGAGCAGCAACAAATTTCAGACTTGTATACCGAAAATCCCAGCAACATTCATGTGGCAAAGTAAATAACAATATTTAGCATGAAAAGAGAACTTACATGTAAAAAAGAGTATATCCAATCATCAAATTATGCCACTAATGAAGTTCCAAGATAAGATAAACTCCAGTCGTTATTACTGATATGGGACGGGATGTTTCGCCAACTTCGGTAATCCACAAAGGGATACCTAGTTCTTTCTCTACATAAACAAGGAACTGATTTATTTGGTCCTTTGAAAGGGCAGGACCCTTTTCTTGCACCTGTTGCAAGAAGGATGTTGTGACCGAAGTAGCTACCTCGATCTCTTCTTCTTCGGTTGTTTGAATCCCAAAATTCCACATAGGTAGCTTATGACTAGCTACGTTAAAGCTGAAAGTGTACCTAAGCTTGTTCTTGGGATTATCTGTAAACATAGCTGGCTTTGATGGTTTGTCCAAATTAGAATAGTTAGAGATATGAACCTTAGATCCTAACTTCTTGATGATTGGGGTAGTAATGGACAAAACCTGAGATATAGATTCCAGCGTTTGGTCTAGCTTTGTATTGGCTGCTGTAAGGACTGATATGTCAGCTATGAGTGTGACCATCCAAGCTATGCCGCAAGAACCCATGTTTTTTCCAAATTTCCAGCCTAAGATCGAAATGGAGAATGCAATGAGTCTCATCAATAGTTGGGCAACGAAAAAATAGATTGATGACCCTACCCTTTCTCTCCGTAGCATTGCACAACTCATTATCAATGAATTTGGTGGCTTAGCACATACATGGTGGCATTACGCCTCCACAGAAGCCCAAAAAGCCATCCTTGGCCATAACGATCATGTTGTTCAGTTGCTAATTTTTCTACATTCCAAGTTTGTCGGCCTTACAATTGACGAAGATCCAAATCATTACAGTGAATTGTTTATGTCTAACCAGTTAGGTAATCCTGGGCTTATGGAAGATTATTTCTATCAAATGCAGGATTGGCTCATCCAATCCAATTCCTATGCTAATACATCATACCTCAAGAGGTATATCCAGAGTATGCATGGCATTCTTCCCCCCGCTATCAACAAATATTTTGAAGACAAATATCTTTCTCTGTCAGGCATGATCTTAGAAATGGTCCATGGCCACATCAAGGAATTCATTGAAGAACACTGTTTAGCTAAACGTGTTATGACTGACTTCAAGGAGTACAACAAAATATTTACAAATAAGATTTGCACAATAGTTGGCTAGATTCCCAACTAGGGTAAGGGACCCCACAATCGCGACCCCAACTTCTCTTGTAAATCCAAAGATTCGCACAAGAAGCATTGGTTCTCAGAGAGTAAGTTTCAGCCAAAAGATTACAAGAAGCCATATCAGCCTAGAAAGAATCCTTTCCAAAAAAAAACGACCATTCCTTCGATATCGAAAGACTCTAGCTAAATCAGTCTGATATTTTCTTTATAATAAGGAAGGTCATTGGGAAAACTAATATCCACAAAAAGCACGGAAGCCAAAGCTAGCAGCTCTATTCATAGATACATTAGAACCTACTATGTGGGATCTGTTCTACTGTGATTATGACAAAGACCCTACTAGAAAAATTTATTATCCATAAGATGATTCTGAGGTAGAAGAAGAAGATGGAAACCGCATTCCGGGTTTCCATGGCAGTTTTGACGATGAAGATAGTTTGCAATCCTACCACTTTTGTATGTTTTCTATGCCTAACAAGCAACATGTAGACTTAAGGAAAAAGCTCAAGAAAACACCACCACGGCAGATAAATCTCCGCATGAACATTCATGACAAGATAAAAGAATTGAAGCCACCATGACCACTTTAAATCATCCAAAACATTAGTCATCCAGCCTAAGAAACTTACATCTATTACTCCAATTTCAATCTTGAATTTTGAAGAAACTAATCCATGTTTAACACAATGCTCACAAAATATTTGGAGATGTTTTTTATTTTCTTGGATATTCTTGGAATAGACAAGTAAATCATCTATGTAGATAATTAACCAATCTATGCCACGGAAAACATCTTCCATTATTTTTTGAAATTCACTAGGATCATTTTTAAACTAAAAGGCATTACCTTCCATTGATACTGTCCATGTGGGATGACAAAGGCCGTTTTACAACAATCTTTAGCAAATATTCCAATTTGGTAGAAACCTGATTTAAGATCGAACTTGTTGAAGGTGTTACATCCTTTCAGTTTTTGGAGAAGCGTTGCTTGATTTGGAAGAGGATATGCCATATTTTTTAGCACTACATTTAACGGCTTGTAGTTGATCACCATGCGAGTTTGGCCTCTTTTGATCTCTGAATGTTTGTTGACGTAGAATGCTCGGCATGCCCATGGGCTCTTGGCTAGTTTGATTAGGCCCTTTTCTAAGAGACCTATAATCTCTTTCTAGTAGTAATCCAAATCGGTTGAACTCATCAAAGCAGCTGATGCTTTCTGTTGTCTGATTTGTATATCATCTGCGTATGGTAGATCGATCACATACTTTTCTCATGCCCAAAAAACATTCGGGATATCCGAAGTACACTGCTAGATAATCTTTTCAGAAATTTATTTCAAATAATATTGACGATGAGTTGTGGCGAAAGAAATGATTCTTTTTTTTTTCCCTGGACTTCTGCAGGGTTTGGTTGTTCTAGTTTTTTCTTGTGAGGGACGAAGAATGTACAAGAAGTTTTAAGAGGAATTTGTATAGACTTACCAGAAATAGTCATGGAAAATATGAATTGGTGGTAGTCAATAAAAATGGGAGACGAATGGGCAAAGAATTCAGAACCTAAAATAATGTTGGCCGAGATATCATCAAGTTTGAGGAATGTACATTGAACTGGATGGTCTTGGATGGACACAGGGAAATAGTTTACCTGATGTGGGAGAGAAAACATTGAACTAGTAATGTTGGCACCGCCCTCCATTGATTTCTCCCAGTAGAAAAGGGGGAATAGAAAGATGGCAAGCTAAATTAAGCCGAGCACCCAAATCAAGTAAACAGTCTAAGGAATATGGTTTACAATCACGGGGACAAAAGGTAAGAGGAATATACAATTTAGGTTGACTGGCAAGAGAGAGAGACTTACCAGGATACAGTGCAGACAAATCAAGTGAATTAGGCTATTTGGCATAATCTATTGCAGGCGAGGCAGAGGAAGATTGTTCTAGACTGTCTAGAGCCTTAGTTGTTAGATGGTCAAAATCATCATCAAAGGATTCAACAACTTCTTTCTCTAGTTGCTGCAATTGTGCTTTAAGTAGATGGATTTCTATGGCAAGGGATCTGATATTTGCTTGCTTGTTGTGGATCTGCATACACATGGATGTGCAAGAGGCATGCTTGAAAAGTTGTCACTCTAGATGCTTGGCTGGATGGTCAGCGTATAACTCAGCCGGATGCCAATAGGAGGGAACAAAATAGGCTATCTCCTCCTCCTTTTGTTTGGTTGTCATCTCGATGGATTACTGAAGTTCTAGATAATTTAAAGTGGTCATGGCAGCCTTGATTCTTTTGATCTCATCATGAATGTTCATGCGGAGAATCATCTTCTAGATAATAAATTTATCCAGTAGGGTCTTTGTCATAATCACAGTAGAACAGATCCCACATAGTAGGTTCTGTTAGACTCCGTCTCATGTCAGAGATTGATTCTTCTTCAAAACCCTGTTTTGAAGAAGAAATCATTTAAATGTTGCTTTTTAGATTACGTAATTTGTTCTTTAGCTCTTCAAATGGCAGCGACTTCAACCTTCTACCTCTCTAAAATCACAAAGAAAACAAAGCATACATCAGACTCTACTATTGATGAATTTGGTCAAGTTTTATCTTCATATGGTTTCAACTATCATGGCACAGAGGTCCTCTACAGTGGCACCCTTGGTACAGAGCTTACTTGTGAAATATTCATTGGTCTAGTTTACTATCAACGACTTCAACTTGCAAGTGTGTTGGATGAAGTTAGAGAGGGGTCGCATGGGAAAGAGAATTATTCTAGAAAATTGATGCTGGAAAATTGATGTTGCAGGTCCAGATCTTGATCAAATATTCATAGCCTCATATACCCTTTTATATATCCGACCTGCTGGAAGTTATGTAACAGACCAATTAGAGCTAAGACAAGCTGCTATATATCCTGGACAAGAATTAGCAGAGCAAGATGAGATACTAGTCTTGGTTGGAACATTTGGCACACAAGCAAGTTTATGCTCGGCTGAAGCAGCATTTGCTGAATGACAAGTGGAGGACATACCAGAACATAATGTGCTTGTTGTACCAATGATTAAAGATTTATTCTTGGTCGGGTTGCTTGTGGCAGAGCATGCAAGCATTGATCCTGGAAGCATCTGGTCACCTGGAAAGGAAGTTGAACAGTCGTCCTCTGCTTTGGGAATGAAGAGAGAGATAAAATAGAGCCTTTTCAGCAAGACAAACAGATGACATTACCCTCCTCCTTTACCACAGAACAAAAAGCACAGGCAATTAAAATTGCATGCACGTTAGTTGTAGCCTATGTAATGGATCAACATTATTACTGCAGCAAACGTCTTGGCAAAAAGGTGTCAGAAGAAAGGTGTTCCATATGTAGTAGCTAGTGAAGACTGTGACAAGTGGGCTTGGGTGCTTTTTGAGCTCGAAAATGAGATTCACCCACCTACTAATATTATTGTTAAAGCGGTTGATTCTGGCAATGAAATTGCACAGATTGGGTCGAACATCGTTTAGAGCTGTTAAATCTAAGCGTGACTATTTGAGACATCGAAACAGCTATAATTGGCTCTACTTATCAAGACTTGCCGCTCTTAAAGAATTTGCCTTTATGAAGGCCCTTGAAGAACACAGTTTTCCAGTTCCTAATACAGTAGACTGTAATCGACATTGTGTTCTGATGTCTTTTGTTCCAGGGTCCAAGTTAAGCAGCTGCAACATCCAAAACAAACATTTAATATTATAATTGGCCTAATTGTTCGACTGGCAGAACACGATCTCATCCACTCTGATTTCAATGAGTTCAATATTAGATCAGGTTGTCTTTTCTTGGCATGTCCTTCATGTGAACAATGCTACGAAAGGGATCACCTCAAACCTGTGAACAGTTGCAAAGTGTGCACTAAGAGAATGTTTTGAATGTTATTTTTTCCAAATTGTTTTCTTTTCTGTTGCAAACTTCTTAATGCTCGATCTTTAGAACCCTGATAAAGTGGCTTTAGTAAAAGAATTGAATATTTCTCCAAAACGGTATCCAGGGTCTTGTTTATCTTTTTATCTTTCTGTACCATGCCTGATCAGGAGTAATCGATGCAGCCTGTGGACCTTACGAGACATATGAAGACACTCTTTATGGATACAAGGCTACATTTGAAACGTTTGTTGGAATGTGAGACGAGGAACAATGATCATTTACAGGAATTGGAGAATAATCTTCCTTTGGATGACAAGTACAAATCAAAATATGTGGCCGCTACTCCTATTCGTGTTATTCAACTGATATATAATTCAGGGGATGTCAAAGACCTCAAACAGTTGCCTTTAATTTGCCAAATGATGAGAGAATGGTGAAAGAGAGGGGGACTGCCATGGTCATGCTCAAAATATGGCAGAGGCTAAATTTAGGTCTTCTACCCATTACGGATACATGCATTTCCGAGGAACAAAAGCAATATGTGGATTTTGAGTCCATGTTCGCACATACAGTTTGCCATGAATGTTGCCATAGGATTGGGCCTCACACCATTGAGCTTACCAATGGCAAGCAGTCAACAGTTCAGATGGAGCTTCGAGAACTTCATTCAGCATTAGAAGAAGCAAAAGCTGATATGGTAGGATTGCGGGCGATTGTTGGGATGCAGCCATGTAAACCGCTCTCAGTTTAGTTGTCACCATAAGATGAATCGGTGGAATATTAGCTTAAAGGTTGTTTTATTGGCAAATGCAACATGGCAAATCGAACTTAAGTCAAGATTATCTATCATAGCCAAAAATGCGATTTGGTTTTATCTCTTAATTGATAGATCTGCGCTCCAATTTTGGCCAATCATCAGCAGATTTAGAGGAACGCTGCATTACTTTAGGATAGAATACAACGCTCTTTTCTAATTTGTGAGATGTTAGTTAAAACAGCGCCCCTGTTTTGGGCAGCATTTTTTTTTATTGTATTAAAAATTCATTTGTAGAGAGAGAGGGGTGAGTAGAAAATTCTGAGTGCTGGAGGAGAACTGAGTTTCATTGTACAGTTTTTCGACAGAGTGATTTTTAATGAAAATTTCACAGCTCTGACTTCTGAGATTCCTGTGGTATGATAATTTAGCATATGTTTTTCTCTTGTTTCATATGTAATCTGTTATGTTTCATTTCACTACATGATCATTTCCAACTGAACAAATGAAGTGTTTAGGTAAGAATTCATGCCTGCCATGCTCTGCCTATAAGTTTGTTCATGTTCAATGTTTTCTTCTGTTTGACAAGGATTCAAAGTTATTGTTTGCCCTTGTCAGCTCCTCACCAGTCTTGCCATCCCATTTAAATCTAAATTTGGTGTTAAATTTCTTGCCTACCTTGCCTCAGTCGATAATCTGTGTTGTTCATTATATTTCTCTGTTTAAGCTGTGATTTTGCCCATGCAGCCCGGAACAACCTTGTCCTTTAATTAAAAACCCCTTTTCATCAGTTTACTAGCCTAATATCAGTTACCTTGTTGGTCATCTCCCTTATTGAATATTCTACGAGATAGACCGGAGAGAGCCTTCTCCTGCCCCGTAGGGCTAGCTACGAGGCTAAAAGGTTTGATGTTGCCTTGAGGTTTGCCTTTTTCAGCCTAAGGTGAAATTTCAAGCGCTAACAGGTTCTAAGGTATCTGTGAATAGAGTTGCTAGCTTTGGCTTTCGTGCTTTTTGTGGACATTCGTTTGCACAATGACCTTCCTCATTGCAAATAAAACATCGAACTGATTTAGTTGGAGTCTTTGATATCGAAGCAATGTTCATTTTTTCTGGAAATGATTCTTTCTAGGCTGATATGGCTTCTTATAAGCTTCTAGTTGAAACTTACTCTTTGAGGACCAATGCTTCTTGTGCGAATCTTTAGATTTACAAGAGCATTTGGGGTTGTGATTGAAGGGTCCCTTACCCCAGTTGGGCATATGGCCAACTATTGTGCAAATCATATTTGAAAAGATCTTGTTGTACACCTTGAAGTCAGTCATAACACATTTAGCTAAACAATGTTCTTTAATGACTTTCTTGATGTGGCCATGGACCATTGCTAAGGTCGTGCCTGACAGATAAAGTTGTTTGTCTTCAAAATATTTGTTGATAACAGTGGGAAGAATGTCAACCATACTATGGATATACCTCTTGAAGTATGCTATATTAGCATAGGAATTGGATCGAATGAGCTAATCCTGCATTTGACAAAAATAATCTTCCATAAGACCAAGATTTCCCAACTGGTTAGACATAAAAAATTCATTGTAATGGTCTGGATCTTTATCAATTGTAAGGACGACAAACTGTGCACATAGAGGAATGAGCAAGTGAACAACAAGATCATTCTGGCCAAGGATGACTTCTTGGGCTTCTGTGGAAGCGTAAAGCCACCATGTATGTGCTAAGCCACCAAATCCATTGATAATGAGTTGTGCAATGTTACAGAGAGAAAGGGTAGGGTCATCAATCTATTTTTTCATTGCCCAACTATCGAGGAGACTCATTACATTCTCCATTTTGATCTTAGGATGGCAATTTGGAAAAAACATGGGTTCTTGTGGCATAGCTTGGATAGCCGCACCCATAGCTGAAACTCTAGTCGTTGTTACTTTCTCCAACTTGGGTAATCCACAAAGGGATACCTAGTTCTTGCTTTACATAAACAAGGAACTGATTTATTTGGTCCTTTGAGAGGGCAGGACCCTTTTCTTGGACCTTTTGCAAGAAGGATGTTGTGACCAAAGTAGCTACCTCGATCTCTTATTGAAGTAGCTACCTCGATCTTTTCTTCTTCGGTTGTTTGAATCCCAAAATTCCACATAGGTAGCTTATGATTAGCTATGCTAAAGCTGAACGTGCGCCTAAGCTTGTTCTTGGGATTATTTGTAAACATAACTGACTTTGGTGGTTTTTCCAAAATATATTAGTCAGGGATCTGAACCTTAGATCCTAACTTCTTGATGATTGGGGTAGTTATGGACAAAACATGAGATATAGCTGTCGGCCTTTGGTCTAGCTTTGTATTGGTTGTTGTAAGGACTGATATGTCAACTATCTTGTGATCTAGCAATTCTGATCTTGCTAAAATCTTCTCGCACATTTCCTTTCCTTCAGATACTACTTGTTTTTAACCTTAAGGACGTCACTGTGCAAATCATCAATGTTTTTTAACTCGAGGTCAAGATGGATATTTTCATAGTTAAGTTGTGCAGTGTTAGTACCAGATGCAGTGGCTGCTAGTATTGTGGCGTAAGGGATGAATTCCCTTTCCTTTTGACCATCATCATCAAACTGTCAGAAAGATATATAAGGTAGGTTCCTTCCTAGAGTGTAGGATTCTTCTCTAGAGCTAACTTTGATAGTTTTAGTTGTTTCTTCTCAGGGTGGCCATGTGAGCATGAGAATGTGTGGTCTTTCTGGCTTAGTAACAGTACTAAGAATTTGTATCAGCGGATTGCAAGCTGGACACTACTCGTCTTGACCTTGGTGTTTTGTAGTAAGCTTTGTTGAAGAGCTTGCAGGATGGTTTTGGACCATCTCTGCAACCTTCTCTCGAAAGGTCGTTTGGACCTTGGTTGGTAACCGAAAGGATTGGGTAGCAGCATTAAATGGAATTGGGCATGCTTTGGCAACCTTATGGCTGTCTTTCAGTAACGTTGATTGGTGGTACTGTTCATATTTAGCTTCCCAAAGTTCAGGATATTGGATTCTAGTCCATTCAAATGTAATAGGAGTTGTAGATTTACTGGAACCAGATTCCACCTCACTTATAAGTTGCGAAGCATGACAAATATGGGGCTATAGTGGGGGCATGCTGCCATTGCCAAAGCGAACAACAGTCAAAGTTTTGAGCTGAATTATTTTAGATAGGAATTTCATGTCAAATATAGGAAAATATTAGAAAAGCTTCCTTCATATTTTGATTACTAAGCATCGATAATGTACCAAGATGTGAGACATCGTGACACTATCATGGTTTATGACCACCCAATCTAAGATAACGACTCCCCATGAATAACATTACCCTTGTAGGGACCAACCAAATCCTAAGAAGAAAATAAGCCATTTTCTTTGAAGGATTTGAACCTTATTGGAAGAAACCACCATACCTCACTTTCATTGACCCAATAAACCTCCTAATAAAAATAACATAAAACTATAAATAGTTGATTGTAACAATTTATATAACACTATATACGATATTAATTGAAACATAATCTTGCTAAAGTAAAAAATCATCTCAATTAAAAATCTCAATTTATTTCATTTTTATTTAATATATATTTTCTAAAATTTTAAAACTAATATAATAAATTCTATATAATCATTCAGACTTTTAAAAATAAAATCTCTATAAACATTGAAAGTATCAAAATATACCAATATAATACCTCTTCTTTATATATATATATATATATTATATATTATTAGATATTATATTATATATATATATTAATATTATTAAAATAAATTTAATAATAAATTTAAAAATAAAATGAAATTTATATTTTAGAAAAAATTTAATAAATAAATCAATCTTCTGTTTAAATGAATATAAAAATCACAATTTTAAATAGCCTTTTGTCATTGTTTGAAGTATCCTATGTAGTTTCCTTTAATTAAAATGGTACTTCATGGTTGTCAATAAATTAAAATAGAATTTGTATTACTTATTTTCCATGGTTGAAGTTTATGTGTAAAGTTTCTAGGTAGAAAATTATTACATTAAATATTTATTGGAATAAATCATTGTCCAATAATTGGGTAGACTAATTATTTAATTAAAAAAAAAATAATTAAAAATAAATTGAATAAAATAAAATATACTACTTATTTAATCTTAAGGACATTACTGTGCAAATCAACAATGGTTTTTAACTCGAGGTCGAGCTGGAGATTTGCATAGTTAAGCTGTGCAGTGTTAGTACCAAATGCAGTGGGTGCTGGTATTGTGGCATAATGGATGAATTCCCTTTTCTTTTGACCATCATCATCAAACTGTCGGAAAGATATATAAGGCAGGTTCCTTCCTGGAGTGTAGGATTCTTCTCTAGAGCTATCTTTGATAGTTTTAGTTGTTTCTTCTCGAGGTAGCCGAGTGAGCATGAGAATGTGTGGTCTTTCTGGCTTAGTAGTAGTACTAAGATTTTGTATAAGCGGATTGCAAGATGGACACTATTGGTGCTGACCTTGGTGTTTTGTAGTAAGCTTTGCTGAAGAGCTTGCTGGATGGTTTTGGACCATCTCTGTAACCTTCTCTGGAAAGGTTGTTTGGACTTGGGTTGGTAACCAAAAGGATTGGATAGCAGTATTAAATGGAATTGGGCATGCTTTGGCAACCTTATGGCTATCTTTCAGTAACACTGATTGGTGGTACTGTTCATATTTAGCTTCCCAAAGTTCAGGATATTGGATTCCAGTCCATTCAAATGTAATAGGAGTTGTAGATTTACTGGAACCAAATTCCACCTCACTTATAAGTTGCGAAGTATGACAAATATGGGGCTATAGTGGGGGCATGTTGCCATTGCCAAAGCGAACAACAGTCAAAGTTTTGAGCTGAATTAATTTAGATAGGCATATCATGTCAAAACCTTGGGGATGAATATAAGCTTGCATAATATCGTAGATGTAAGGGTCATCTAATGACATAGAATACTTGGGATAGACAGTACCAAAGGCAGGACCGTCATGCAAAGGGCTACCAAAGCTTCCTTCATATTTTGATTACTAAGCATTGGCAATGTAGCAAGAGATGAGATGTCATGGCACTATCATGGCATGTGACTACTCAATCTAAGTTTATGACTTCCCATGAAAAACACTACCCTTGTATGTACCAAACAACTACTAAGAGGCAAATGAGCCATTTTCTTTGGGGGATTTGAACCTTCTTGGAGGCAACCACCATACCCCATTTTCATTGACTCAATAAACCTCCTAGTGAGAATAACATAAAACTATAAATAGTTGATTATAATAGTTGTAGTTCGTGGAACTATAAGATTATTTTACAAGATGAAATTTGAACTCTCAATCAAATTGTGTATTTCTTATAAGTAGTCTGGTGAAAAATATTCGTAGTCATAAAGCACCCCTTTATATTTTCAACTAAGTTAGGTACACAATTTCAATAATTGAATATAATGAAGGGTTTTTTTGTAACACTAAAATATAGGAAAATATTAGAAAAGCTTCCTTCATATTTTGATTACTAAGCATCGATAATGTACCAAGATGTGAGACATCGTGACACTATCATGGCATATGACTACCCAATCTAAGTTAACGACTCCCCATGAATAACATTATCCTTGTAGGGACCAACCAAATCCTAAGAAGAAAATGAGCCATTTTCTTTGGAGGATTTGAACCTTGTTGGAAGAAACCACCATACCTCATTTTTATTTACCCAATAAAACTCCTAATAAAAATAACATAAAACTATAAATAGTTGATTGTAACAATTTATATAACACTATATACAATATCAATTGAAACATAATCTTGCTAAAATAAAAAATCATCTCAATTAAAAATCCCAATTTATTTCATTTTTATTTAATATATATTTTCTATAATTTTAAAAATAAGATAATAAATTCTATATAATCATTCAGACTTTGAAAATAGAATCTCTATTAAAACATTGAAAATTTGAAATAAAAAAATTATACTTCTTCCTTACTTTTATCATATATATTATATTATATATATATATAATATTTAAAATACATTTAATAATAAATTTAAAAATAAATAAATTATATATTTTATCAAAATATAAAAAGAGATTAATATTTATTTAACCATAGTAAAGTGAATTTATATTTTGAAAAAAATATATAAATCAATCTTCTAGTTAATAAAAATAAAATCGCATTTTTAAATAGCCTTTGTCATGGTTGAAGTATCCTATGTAGTTTCCTTTAATTGAATTGAAATGGTTCTTCAGGGTTGACAGTAAATAAAAATCAATTTGTATTAGTTATTGGCCTTTGCCATGGTTGAAGTTTGTGTAAATTTACCAGGTAGAAAATTATTACATTAAATATTTATTGGAATAAATCATTGTCCATAATTAAATAGACTACTTATTTAATTAAAAATAAAAAAATAAATAAATAAATATTTTTATTTAAAAATAATTGAATAAAAATAAATATTATATAATCAAAATATACTTAATATTAAAAATATAAATACAATAAATAACAATAACCAAAAAAGGATTATTAAAAACTATATTTAATTAAAAACTAATAATTTAATAAAAATTAAAAATAAATGGAAAAAAATTTATATTAGTCATAATATTACTTATAATTAAAAAAATATAATACAATAAAATAACAATAACCTGAAATATGATTATTAAAATCTAATACAATGACGTGAAATATTAATAGGACAATTAATACAAGGAATTTGACTTTGACTTTGTTGTAATTGTAAAGAAATATTTAAATAAATAATTTTATTTTTGAATTTGTTCAATTGCTTGTTATCTAAATTGTTTATTTTAATGAATGTTGTGATTGAAGTTATTGATTGAACATCATGTTTTACATTATGTTTGTCAAAATATGTAGTGCAATTTCATATAGTCACTTGTATATAATCAATGAAATGATAACATATTTAACACTAACCATATACATTTTAGTCTATTTATTTTTCCCCGATGCAGCGTGCATGCATCAGGAGGGGAACTTATGCCCACAACCTCACCCACCTAATTGAAGTTAATGCATGGGGCAAGACATGCCATGAGCAAGTGATATGAAGCTACCTGAGACTCAATAAATATGGATGTGGGGCTGAAAATTTTGGTTGGGAGGTAAAGCTTGCAGGATGTTGCAGAGATGAGGTCAAGGATCCGACCTCCATGTAGCTCATCCTCTAGTTTATCATTGAGTGGTGAATTCTCGAGTCAACTTTGTCCCCAACTTAAATTATGTTGAAAAATGTAACTAGTGTCGGTTTTCATAATTGTATTTGAGTCATAATGTAAAGTATTTGTCAAAAGAAAGAAAAACAGATTTTATTGTAAAAGAAATTGACTTATTAAAGGATATGTTTCATGCTTGGGTTAATGGTTAATAAGTCAAATCCTCCATTGTAGGCTTATAGGGTTATGTCAAGAGTCCTTGTCTTTATCATCATGTAAAAGACCCTTCTTGGGCTTCATATACCAAGAAAGAAAATTATTTTTATACAAATTAGGTCTTCTAGGCCTCCTCAACCAAATCAGCCTAATTAAGAGGCAACAACCACTACATAAAGGCAAGAACTCGATCTCATTTGAAGCACATTCTGAACAAGTTCAATATGTAGTTGCTGGAAAAGGAAAAAGGTGCGAAATTCAAGGAAGAAAGAGAAAAACCCTAGCAAAGAAGAGGAAATCATAGCAAAGAATTTTGAAGATCATTTTATCTCTCTTTTGACTCACACATGCGAAAATTTTGAAGTAGTTGGGTAAGGCTGAAATTTCAAATTTGTAGTAGGGTCGAAATTCTGGATTGTTGCTAGGTTGAAATTCTTTGACAAGAAGAGACTACTAAATTTTTCTGAATTTTGGTTAAGGAGGAAGGTCTTTTGGGTCGAATATCTTGGTCTATCTCAAATTGATTTACTAGTGGAAGAGTCTGATTGGGTTTTCCCCTACATGGCAGTTTTAGCCTTAGATGAGTGCCTACATTTGGTTTTGTTAATCTTCATGTTTTTATTTGATGATTGCTTGATGAAACACAGATTAAGGAAAAATATAAAGAGAAGATAATAAGACTACAAGAATATCACAAGTAATTATCAATATAGGAGAATTTTTCAGCCGTTTTTATTTTTTATCATGGTATCGGAGCTAAGGTAAAGAAGGAAAGGAAAAAGGGAGTTTAAAGATCTATTGAAAGAAGGGTTAAGGAGGTCATTAATGAAAAGATCATATAAGAAGAGAAGCCTACTATCTATAGAGACTATGACACTCAATGAAGACATAAAACAAGCTAGAAGGAGCCTCCAACTATGGGGCATGGAAGAAGAGGATAGATCTTATTCTTGTTAAGCATAAAGTTTTGGATTTTTTTCAAGGAAAAGTTAAGAAACTAACAGATGATGCAAGAAAGGAAAAGTACAGGGAAATTGACATCTTGAATCTGATAGTAGATAGAATGAAGGACAATCTAATCCCATACATATCCAATATAGACTCTACCCAAGAAATGTCTAACAAAATCTTGAAGTTTTTTTTGCATCAGGAATTAGCAGCTGGAAAGATACTCCAACCTTTGAACAAATGTGGAATTCATACAGTCAAGAAGAAGCATGCATCTCATTAGTGAGTAATAGGGAGGATGAAGAAGACAACACTTCAAATTCCTACTCTACTCATCACAAGGAAAATGGAGCATACAAGAAGTTAAAAGGTCTAAAAAAAGAAGAAGATTGATCTATCAAATATTGAATGCTACAATTGCCATAAGATGGGACACTACAAAAGTTAATGTCCTGAGAATCCAAGAAATAAGAAGAGAGAAAGAGAACATGATAATGTTTCTGATGAAGCTCCATCCAAGAAAAAGAAGTCTAAACAATCTGAAGTCAAATACATATACTATTAAGTCTTCTCTTACATATCCTTCTAAGTCTACTATTTTAAGTTTTTTAACGTTTTCTTTTATGTTTTGATTTTTAGAGTTCATAATATGTCTTTTTAGAAATTCTTGAATTTGTTTTGTTAAGTAGGTATCCCTAAAAAATACATGATTAAGAGGGAAGCCTTCACGATTTCACCAGAAGACAAGTATATTGTTCTTTGTTTTATATTTGATGTTTCGTTTCCTCCTCACTCGAGATTTGTTTGTATTGTATACTCATAACCTTTTTCTTAATATTTTCCATGGTAAGAAAGCTTGTAGAATACACAAAGGTTATGGAGGAAAACTTCAAAAGAAAGACTTGAATCATGAAAGAAATTATGTTGCAAAGGAATCCCTTCAAGAATTGATGTCCTAAAAGGTTTGTTAAAGAACAACTCAAGGTATGTCTTAGACTGCAAGTTTTGTTACAAGGTTTTTTCATAGAAAATGTATGATCATTCTATTTTGAAATTTGCTTTATATCACTGATATCTTTATATATAAGGTTTTGAATCAAAAATATTCTTGTTAGGGTGATTAATCATTAGATCAACCTTCGTTATAATGTCTCTTATCATTTAATAATTTTTGTGAAAGCATAACCTTTAGGGTTCTCTGTAAAAACCTGGCCTCTTGATGCTAAGGGTATGTAATGTTGATTATGAAACCGTAGTCTTCTTACAGTTTGTCTACAACATATGATGAAATCCTATTCTTATGAAGTTTAGGGTTTTGGTATTATTATGGTAAAACCTTAATCCTTTAGGGTTTATAGTTAATGTCAAGGTTATATAATGAAATCCTAGATTTTTATGGTTTGGTGATTTAGGGTTTATGAACAAAAACCCTTGTAATAACTAAAGTCAGATCTTAGGAATGAAACCTTAGATGTATATTCTTTTGCATGATCGAAAACCTAATCTAATTATAATTGTTGTATTTCTAACTTCAATATATTGATGTTTGTGCCTTGGATTTACCTAGTAGGTATGGATATTGATATGAGATAATGAAACCCTAGATATGTATATGCGAGTATGATATCTTGATTGTTGATTAAATCTAAGGTATATAACAAAACCCTAGTAGAGATCGATATTCTAGGGCATGATAATGAAACTCTATAAGTATATTGTTTTTCAATCATTAATATGATTTAGTTTTGACGATAAATTATAGGGTTTGCAACAAACCCTAGTAGAATTTGACATGTATTTCTAAGAACATATTGTTGAAACCTTAGATGTATAGTACTATGATTGGTTTGATATTTTGATTGAGTTGATGATATCTGAGGCTTATGTCTCAAAAATGGAGTCTAGAGTTTATGACAAAACCCTAGCAAGATATTGAAGTATAGTATGTAAAATGTAACCCTTGTTGAATATGAACCTAACTAGGTTTAGGTATTTGATGTCAAAAGCTTGAATCTTTGAATGCTTCCATGAGTTTGATATAGTTGACTTCATTTTTATTTGGTTGTACTTGATATTAAAGTTTTGCAGGTACATAATCTTCAAGATGTTGAAGATGTTCGTAATTGAATATGAAAATAATGATGAGAACGATGAAGGAAGCTATAATAATGCTGATGATAAAAATGACCTTGATAACATGAGAAAGAATGAAGTATACCTGATGTTGTTGTTTTCCCTATCTTGAGAGGAAGCTTTGATAAAGGAAAAGGTACATCTCACCAGTTGAGAGAGAGGGAATATTATGGTAGTCATAGTAAATACCTTGAAGAAAGAATGAAATCGATGAATGAATATTGATGGATTTGCAAACAAAAGACTTGAGAAGTACTGAGGTTGTATTTAGTGGCACTGAAGAAATGAATGTTAGTTTTTGTAGCATCGAAGGTGTTCTAGTCTCAAAACTTTGTGGAGAGGCTAAAACACATGATTTCTCCATAACCCAGAAATATTTTCTAGAAATTCCACCTAGAAGTGTCTCAATTAGATTATTAACCTATTTTTAATTATTTCCTATGTCTAAACTTAGGAAAAGGGGTTAATTAATCACAATTAAATGAAATAAGGTCTGAATCATTTAGAAACTCACACACATCGACAATGAATTAATTTGGGCTCTTTATTAAGTTTAATTTTGGTCGTTAGAGGTCCAACAAAGGATTATAAGAAGAAGTGTATGGGTAGATGGAA
Organism: Pinus taeda; assembly: GCA_000404065.3. Lineage (NCBI taxonomy): Eukaryota > Viridiplantae > Streptophyta > Pinopsida > Pinales > Pinaceae > Pinus > Pinus taeda. The sequence goes on from APFE031607125.1 coordinate 140,996, forward strand.
AACGCACTTGTGGGAACCAAAGAGAGTTCGATTATCTAGAGAGCCAACAATGTTAGAAGAGTTCGAACTTAAGTAGGGAAGCAGAGACAGAAAGGGGTAGAGACAGTGAAGCCAGAGGAAGATTTCCAGATCCGGAGAGTGCATTTGTAGAGAGAGGTCGAACTTTCTCTAGAAATTTGTGCAGAGGCAACACAAAGGTTTCAGAGGGTATTTCGATCTTCTTAGAAAGGAAGATGTTTTCAATTCTAGAGGATAAGTAGTGGTTCCAGAGGGTTGGAGAAGTGTTTTCCTAGTTGGCAATAGGAAGGATGGATAAGCTGGTAGTTGATTCAAGCAACACGTGTGGCAGGCAACATAAGGTTGACACAAAGCCTATGTAGGCCAAGTCGGACGACTTGCCTTTCAGAGCTTAGATAATGTCGGGATTGTTCGGAGTGAGGGTAATTTCCCTTAGAATATTTTTATAGTATTTTCTCTGCAGGGTAGTCAGTATTCAACTTCGAGATTATTCAAATAATTTCATTGCTGCATAATAATATAAAACCCTCAACTGCTACATTAGTTTTCCTGCATTGGGTTTTTCCAAGGACATTTGTAAATAAAATTAGTTGTATTAATTTTGATGTTTGTGAGCTAGAATATTTCTCAGTTTCTAGCATTATTATGTTCCATAGTATTTTTGTGAAGATTGCGATGCGTTTATTTCATTGTTGTCACAGCACAAAACTGCCAATTTAATTAACAAATATAAGAAATAATACTAGTTGCTACTATAAGATTTCAGACTTAAAATTTCACATGATATCAAAATGTGATTGATCAGATGAAGAAGCTCAGAAGCGGAGGAAAAAATCATTGTTCAGAGGGAGCAAGAGGACGAATTTATGTACGCTACATAGAGCCTAAGCTAAGAAGTTCAAATTGTTGGGAAGATCAATTTTTCAGTGCAGATTGGTAGAAAAACTCAGCTTGCTAGATTCAGTGATTCCAATAGGCAGAGGGAGTAGTGGCAGCTCAAATTTTCACTGAGCAAATTCTTTGTTTGGGCACAGAGGGTTTTGCAGCAGTTTGTAGTAACAAAACCAGAGTTGGATGGAAGAGAAATAACCCACACACAGGGAAAATTTCTCTCAGGGGATCTTGAGTTTTAGAGATCTAAAATTTTCCAGTTGTAGATTGGCAGTAGCTATGATTAAAGTTTCTCACTCTAGAAGGCACTGTGTAGTAGACCCGACAACTAAGCAAAGGGAAAGAGGGAGATTTTCAGCCAGATTTAGAGATGACCACAACAAGGCGAGATTAGGATAGGGTGTAGGGAGCCTCCAACTATGCCATCTAGAAGGCTAGGATGTCCTTCCTTCTGGATGAATATGGCCTGAAAGATTTTGTGGAGAATGTAGTAGCAGTACCCCAGGATGTTGATCAACTGAAGCAATACATAAAGGAAATGGCGAAGGCGAAGTGGATGATTTTGGATGGAGTTTGAGATCATTTAGTATCACATGTGGCAGTTAAAGGTACGACCAAGGAGATGTGGGATGCTCTCTCTGAGCTATTTTAGAGTTCTTCTAAGCAGCATAAGATGTTTCTCTAGGAGAAGTTGAAGAGCATAAGGATGCAATAGGGCGAAATCATAGATGGCTTCCTCACCAAGATTCAAGAAGTCCGGGATCAACTATCAGTTGTTGGGGAGGCACCCCAACTGACAGAGCTTGTACGGTTGGCACTGAATAATGTCCCAGATGATTCGCAGGTGTTTGTCCAAAGTATCCTGGGCAAAGACACATTGCCTAAATAAGACAGGATGTGGTCTGGTCTACAACAAGAGGAGTTGAGGTGGGCTCTAGTAAAGAGTACCATCAACGGAAGTAGCGACAAGGGTGTCAAGGGTGAGAAGGAAGAAGAAAATGTGGTCCTAGCATCTAAGGGTCCCAATCAGGGGCAGGGGAAAAATAATAAGAAGAAGGAAATGTCAAAGCTCAAGTGCCTCAGATGTGGTGAGTTTGCCACTCCAACATGTAGTGTCCTCTCTGTAAGAAGGATAAGTAGGAGAAGTAGGATCAAGCAACAACTTCCGCTGAGATTGATAAGTTGTCCTCCAAGTTTGAGGAAGACTTTGTGATGTTTGCAGCTATACCTCCAGGAGAGAGGTGGGGTGATCTAGAGCTATAGTTCCAATGAAGCACAGACATGGGCAAGGTTCATTGAGGTGTCCTCCTCATGGATCATTACCTAGCTACGAGGGCCCACAATATTCAGTAGAAGGATGAATCAATGTTAGAGTCGCAATCAAATTCCAAAGTGACAATTGCAAACTAGTAGCAATCAGGTGTTGAGGAGCATAACGCAGTGTTGGCAGCGGTGCAGAGTGGCATAATGTAGAGTTAGTAGAAACACATATTATTTAGTGCACAGTGCAGTAGCTAGTAGCAGTCAAGACTCGGGAGACAAATGCATCATACTGAACACAATTGATTCAATGTTTAGGATGCTTCTTTGTTGCAGTAGTTGCAGCTGAAACAAGAACAAGAACAATTGAGGAGTTGCAATGTAGATGTACGATTGGCAGCAATATGGAAGTGTCAACAACAACACAAATGTAGCATCAGGGTTGCGCAATTATTGGTGGGGAGTCGCCAGACATCAACAACATGATAGAGGGTGGTACAAAGACAAAGTGTTGTGGTAGAGTGTGCAACAACAGAGAGAACACCTTCCTCGCTAAGAGGGAGTGTTAGCTTTTGTAGCATCAGAGGTGTTCTAGTCTTGAAAATTTGTGGAGAGGTTAAATCACACGATTTATTCATAACCCAAAAATTGTTTATGGAAATTCCACCTAGAAGTGTCCCAATTATATTATTAGCCTATTTTTCATTATTTCCTAGGTCTAAACTTAAGAAAATGGGTTAATTAATCAAAACTAATTGAGATAAGGTGTGAAACATCTATAAACTCACATAGATTGACAAGGAATTAATCTAGACCCTTGATTAAGTTTTAATCTTGGTCGTTAGAGGTCCAACAGAGGATTATACGAAGAAGTATATGGGTAGATGGAGAACACAGTTGTGAGAACCAAAAAGAGTTCGATTTCCTTGGATATTTTGATTTTCCAGAGAGCCAATAATGTTGGAAGAGTTCGAGCTTCAGTAGGGAAGCAGAGATAGAGAGGGGCAGAGACAGTGAAGCCGGAAGAAGACTTAGAAATCCAATAAGTGAATTTGTAGAGAGAGGCTGAAATTTCTCAAGTAAGTTGCATAGAGGCAACACAGAGGCTTCATAGGGCAATTCGATTTGCTAAGAAAGAAAGACATTCTCAGTTCCAGAGGCTAGGCAAAGGTTCCAAAGGGTCGGAGAAGCGTTTTCGTTAGCAATAGGCATGACAACAAGAATGGCATTCGATTCAAGCAACATGTGTGGAAGGCAACATCAAGTTGACGCAGACACTGTGTAGGCCAAGTTGGATGGATAGCCTTTCAGAGCTCAGACAATGTTGGGATTGCTCGGAGTGAGGGTAATTTCCCTTGTAATATTTTTGCCAATATTTTCTTTGCAGGATAGCCAATATTCGACACCCATACTCAGATAATTTCACTGCTGCATAATAATATAAAACCCTTATTTGTTGTACCAAATTTCCCGCATTGGGATTTTCGGGGGACATTTGTCCAAAAATATAACTATGTTAATTTTGATGTGTGTGTGCTAACATATTTCTCATTTTCCAGCATTATTATTTTCCACAATATCAGTGTGTTTATTTCATTGTTTTCATAGCAATAAAATGCTAATCTAATTAATAATTAGAAGAAATAATATTAGTTGTTGCAATGGCATTTCAAACTTTGAATTTTCATAATGAAAGAAAAACGCTTTCAACAAGTTGTAATTGGATAAAATGATGATGATATAAGTAACATCAAAATGATTAATGACCCCACAGGTTTGTGTTTACTTGTATATATACTTGAAAGCTTATTATTGATTGGGGTTGTGATTGTGCAGGATCTCTTCATAAGAAGATTGAACATTTGAAGCATGCTTGGAGTGGTGGATATTTATTTGATTCAGTTGATAAGGAGAGATGAAGCATATTGTGGCAACAAGATGCTTGGGACGACATTTGGACAACCTATGTGTTGATGTCTTGATCCCAAAGTAGAGAGGGTGGCATAGGTCATGGAGCTCCGACCTTGGATACACACCTAGATCCCTGGGTTGGTGTTAGATCTTAAAATCCTGATGGTACCTAAAGTGGCTAAAGCTTGAGTACACCATAGTCCCACCTAATTAGAGTACCATGGCCAGGTATCTAATCTGTAGGGCTATGTGTGTTGTGACTCTTCATAGAACATATCCACCAAGTCAGCCTCAAACAGGAAAAGTCAACCTAATTAATAAGCATAAACCACTATATAAAGGAAACAACTCAAACTCATTTGAAGCACATTCTAGGGAAGTTTGATCTGCAATTGTTGGAAAAGGAAAAATGTGCGAAATTCAAGGAAGAAAGAGAAAAACCCTAGTGAGGAAGCTTGAAGACAATTTTCTCTCTTAAGATTCACACGTGTGAAATTATGACACTATTGGGGAGGTCGAAATTTCAGATTTGTAGTAGGGCCGAAATTTTGGAAGCTGGGGGTCGAAATTTTGGATTGTTGCTAGGTTGAAGTTGTTGGACAAGAAGAGACTATTGAAGTTTGTTTAATCATCTCAGGAGGTTGACTTGGTGGAGAAGGAAGGTCTTTTGGGTCTAAGGTATTGGTCTATCTCAATTTGATTTACTAGTGGAAGAGTTTGATTAGGTTCTCCCTATAGAGGGATTTTAGCCTTAGCTAAGTGCCTAGATCTAGTGTCGTTTATCTTCATATTTTTATTTGATAATTGATTGATAAAACAAGGATTAAAGAAGAATATAAAGAAAACATAATAAGTCCACAAGAATATCACAAGTAATTATCAATATAAGATATTTTTTTTTGCATTTCTAATTTTCTAACAAGTTTTGTGAGGGGATATTCCTATCTAGTGCCAAATAAGTGGGGGAAGGTGGGTGTTTTGAAGGTCCTTAATGGAGTGAGTTGTTGGGTTAATTACGCCCTTGGTTTGTGTATGTGAGGAGGATTTCGTGCCCGGTCCTAAAGAAGTAGTGGGAGGAGGTTGCAGTAAGAGCTAGATGGCCCCATCAATCTGGTGCTAAGCCAAAGAAGAAGTCTCTGCAATGAAACCCATACCATTGGAGTTGGATTTTACCAAAGACGTGATGGTGGGTGTTATTCCGAGGTGACGATGGAGGGAAGAACCAACTTCATATTAAATGCAAGCGAGGGTTTGTTGGCATCACTCTCTTCATTGTTATTTGTTTGTCTTAGAATCTTTATTGGTTATAGTGGTTGTGTTAGTTTTGGTCACCCTCATTTGGGAAATGTATTTATATGCAAAGTATTGGGTTTGGTCTAGATTGTGTTGTGTGTCGAGTGTCTAGAAGATTTGTGGGTAAGCGCCTTTTGATGTTGTGTATGTCATAGAGAATTGCCACTCCAACACCCTCTATCCTTCATTCATACTGGGTTCATTCACTCAAGTCTAGTATTCTATGGTGGTGGGGTTTGGTTATTTCATCTTCTATTATTGACTATGGCAAGAGAAAAAAAATGTAATCACAGTCTTGGGGGGTCTGAATTTGGGGATTTTAAGTCTGGTCATGGGCTTTTTTATTTCTTGCGACGATGTGAGAATCTTGTTGATCTCTCCTCCGGTTTAGGGTCGATATAGGCTAGTCTCTTGTCACTTTCTGTGACGTGATCAATACGGTTATTTTTCTAAAGCATTACCCGCTTCTATCAACCATGCCACCAAGGAAACAAATGTGTTGTAGAAGGGGTGGCGATGGTAGCAACCCACTTGGTTAGCGGGGTACTCGTCTCTTTGCTCATGACTCTACAATAATGTATTTCAATGCAGTTCCTCCTGAGAGCAAGAGGGAAATCAAGAAGCTAGAGACTCAAGCAGGAGTGGAGAGGCAATCCCACCCTGACTCAGAGATATTGGATGAGGTATCTTGCTAGGTTGCGGATACTGGACATACAGGGGATGGAAAAAATAATATCTCAACTTGATAGCCATGCACTAACAAATGAAGGCCCTATGTTGTCTTGTCCTAAAAGACAAGTGGGTTGAATGCTACAATGTCTTTTCTACACTACAAAATATCAAGAGGATGCTACAAAACCAACACTTTGCTCTCGACAAGATGGATTCAAGGTTAGCTCATGCCGAAGGCCACTTCCTTTGTGAATCTAATAATGCTTCCTCGCTTGGTTTGAGTGCCAAGAATCCTACTCCCATTTCTTATTCTTATTCCTAGTGATATCTATGATCATCTATTATGGCTAGTAGTATGTCTTTGGGTATAGTAGTGTACCAACGATTTTGGGTTTTGGTATCAGTTGCTCTGGTCAAGGTTATTGTATGAATTTTCCTATGTAAGGATTTCTAATAGTTAATCTGCGTTTAGTAGATGACAAAAAATCCCAGCTCCACCAAGAACCATTAGGGAGCTCTCTTGTGATCATGTTGCTATAGATCGTTTCATCTATGTAAAACCTATGTTTTTATGATAATATAAAGCATCTAAATTTACAAAAAAATTCTATTTATTTTCTATGCCATTGAAATTGCTAATGAAACAAATCAAACTAAATTAATGAAAAATATAAACAAAATTGCATAGTTTCACAACAAAATCTATTTTATTGTTCCTCTCCTTATTGATAAAAAATGATATCATGTCTACGAGAGGCATTGAAAGATGACAGAAAATCTCAACTCCTCCAAGAGCCATTAGGGATCTCTCTTGTGATCAAGGTGCTATAGATCGTTTCATCTATGTAAAAGCTGTGTTTTTCTAATAATATAATGCATTTTAATTTGCAAAAAAAAGTTTATTTATTTTTGTATGCCATTGAAATTGCCAACCAAACAAATCATACTAAATTAATGAAAAATATAGACAAAGTTGCATAATTTCACAATACATTATATTTTATTGTTCCTCTCCTTATTGATAAGAAATGAAATCATGTATACCAGAGTTGAGAATATTTTCCCTTCCAAAGTGAAGGGTTAAGGTCAAATTCTTTTACTAATTTTTAATGTAAATCACTCTATTAAAAATCAATAAACATCTCACTCATTAATTTCATATAAACACTCATGTTTTCATTATTCAAAATAGTTAATGCATATACACAAGGTCAATTTCCAAAGATAATATCACACGTTGAGCTATAAATCCGCTAGAAATCTAATCAAAGTAAATTCTTAGAGGTTGTTTTCCATGTATTACTTTAAAATTATTCAAAAATCTTCATAGTTTCTGGAAATTGGTAATTACAAAATCCTTATTTCACTAGAGAAGGGAAAACATCATTGAGGTAAAGTTTCATCATATTGAGGCCATCATGTCCCATTACAACGTATTATCTTGAAATGAAATTTGGCTATCACTAGCAATTTGGGTTCGACTTAATATCATTATATCTTGGTTAGAGTTTATATTAGCATACCAAGAAAAAGGAAAATGGTTTTTATCATATCTATTAATTCCATATGGGTGCCTAACATGTCAAAGTCTAATTTACTCTATCTACGAAAATGCTTTAAAAAAATGTCAAAAATGCAACGATCAATCGAATAATAAAGATCACTTACACAGCTATATTTTCATTGTGTGAGTAGAAATTAATATTTTACAACGCATGAATAGCCTTGATTTTTGCAATAGCTTTATCCACTAAAAGTAATGGTTCATCATATAAAACGGCAGGATTGTCAATTTTAGATGAAATACTAGCCTCTCCAAGAAATGCTCGAAAAGTATCAGCAACTGAATATGATAGTGATCTCAAATCATAACCACCCTCAAGGAAAAAGACACATCGTCCTCCACAATGTTCACGTGCTAATTGTTTGATGAATAAAGCAAGTTTGTAGTAGGTGTTAGTGGTAAATTGGAGATTAGCCAACGGATCTAAAACGTGTGCATCATATCTGCAAGCAAATTAGATAGGTATGAGAATATCAATGTGTGTGGATGAGCATTGGTTCGTAGAGAGGGAGAGAAATAAATAGAGAAGTACCAATTAAATAATAACATACAAAATTTACATGGAAAAGAATATTGTTAACATCACACTTCATTATTTGTATTATTATTTACAAAATAACACCTTAGCACCTCAAGTCTCTTTAGGACAATTTCCTAACTCATTTATGTAGGAATTATGCTTATGATTAAGAGTCACGCATATTCTTATAATGAAGTCATAACTTTAATGTGCTTAGTTGCATTCAAGTTTGTTAATGGTTGGCATTAAGTTCTTGGTTTGAGAGATGCTTATGAAATATGTTCTTATCCGGTCGGAGCTACTTACATAATTATTTTAAGAAAATATTGATTATTTGCATATTTGGTATTTAAAATTCATTATTTTAACATTTGTTTATAGTAGGCTTTACTCATTTATTTGATGGGACATGGACCCTCAAGGAAAAAACACTATACTTTCATAACATGCAAACCCTAGAAGACATACTAGACTTTAAAGGAAGAGTGACTTTTATAGCCGTATGTTTCCATGATTCCAATATGCTGCAATATATGAAGATAATCAATCCATTCTTTATTTTATCAATATTAAATGTGATTAGCATGGATTAAGAGGTGACTATCAACATCACTTTACCTATTAGTGTGTGGGTTAAAAGAGGTAGAAATCATAATTGATAGCAAAAGATCTTCTCTATTCACAACTAAAAGCGACTACAAAAACATTTCAGTGAAATCTTTAAAATAATGATAAATAAAATTCCAAATGGTGTCCACACAAGCTTAAAAAATAGTTCTATAGTGGTCAAAGGATTTATAGACATACAACAAGGAATCTAAACAAACATATTATAAAATTTAAATACAACACAAAAATAATCATGGCTTCCTAGATTCATGAGCAAGTCACTAATGAAATCTATGAAAATGGATTCCCATGGTTTGGAGAGAAATGAAAAAGGTTGATATAATGCAAGCTTATGACAAAAAGGCTTGGAGTAACTATGTACAAAGGGAGCATTTGTGATATAGGAGCATCTATAACATAGGATCATCCATGAACAATTTAAGTATTAGCATGAGAAGAGCATGCATGGAACAAGTAATAAACCAAGAGAAGAACTCACACATAGTGAGAGATTAGCAAGGTGTGATCAAGCATGGATGTTTTGAAGCAATTTGGTGTAATGTGTAGTTTAAGAAGCATGAGTAATTTTGGAGGAAGCATGCTAGAAAATCATGTGAGGAATGTCCAAAATACAAGTGTGGAAAAAAGAGGAGCATCTGAAGCTAGGTTAGGTAGAGTCAGTATGGAATGGCACATGGAGCACATGGAATAGTGCAAGGAAGAGCATCGATTCATGCCGAAGAAACTAATGGAAAGGAAGTTTAACAATCATAAAATGGTGGAATAGGTAGAGGAAAACTTTGGAGATGAACAAGTCAATCCATAAATCGTTAGAGGATGTAGTATGAGAATAAGCCAAGCATTAATAAGGACCAAGAGACAAGTCTAATAGGAGTTTTACATAATATTGAAAAAAGAAACAAATCCTAAGATTTTATCTATAAATTATGTACTTGGACATACACTACATAAGTGTCAATGAGAGTAGGGCACTATTATATCCCCCTCTTGGGTTCAAAAATTGATGGTGTTGTGTTTGCCACTAGTGAACTAGCATGTCTTTGCAAAGGTGTCATTGCAAAGTGGTAGAGCTAGGTTGATATGTTAATTTGGGGTTCATGCTTCATAAGTCAAAGGATGTCCCACCTTTTCATAGGTGGTGGATGTTTGCAAAACTTACAAATGTTGAAAAGCATCTTCTCAAGGCATTTTTCAATACATTTTGTTGTAGCCGCTACAACAACTCCAAAATTTCAACCTTTTCAAAAATTTTGAGACCCCCTTACTTGAATTCCTATCATGCTTTGCCTACAGTTTCATCCCTCCTTTAAGATAGCTAACGTTTCCTTGGGATCTAACAAGTCTAGCCCTCAAGTTTCGAAGTTTGTATCTTACTGAGCTAATCACAGGTCGCAATCGCAAAATTCAGTGGTAGTCATTCTAACCACTAAAAACGCAATTTGCGACCTACCTTGAGTCCTTATACCCTAAGGTCGCATATCGCATCCTAGAACCACATTTGTTCCTCACTTTGATTTACAAATGTGATTTGCGACCTCTTCTAGGCACTCTTTACATGAAGTCATAGATCACATTCTGAGTTAACAGTGGCTCCTCCCTGTGATCTAAAATTGGGACTTCTGAACCTTGATGAGTCCATCACATGTGAAAGATCCAACACACAATTCTTGGGTGGGGACTCCCTCACATGTGCCTCCTATTTATAAAAAAAACCCACTCTCCCATGCCATTTCATTCTCCCTTCATGACTAAACAAGTGATCCATCCTCCAACTGGACATTGTGACTTGCGATCTGGTAAGTAATGTTACCTTCTGCAATCATTACTTATTGATCAAATTGACAGGTGTTTAATATTGGTTGCCATACCCTTCTGCACTCAAACCCTTAGCACCTACCCTCTCCTATTACTCCTACGCCCATCCATCAAACCATTACCGTGATTCTTCTTCTTAGCTACCAAACTTGGCACGTATGGATTCATACCTCATATCTTAGCACACCACCTTGGATTCAATTTTTTCACTTTGGTTCACACAGACTATCATTTTATTTTTTCGAACTCATATTCCAAAACCCTTGAATCGCAATAGATATGTATGGCAAGAGCGTATTGTTGTTGCTTTGAATTCATTTTGGGCTTTTAAATACTATAATACATTAAGCCAGTGTCGTTAAATGCTACGTGCCCTGGATAGTGCCACTTTTATCACACTTCGTTCTATAGTTTGAACCATATGGTATACCCATCAAAACTCCATGAAAACTTTTGTTCCATGCTTGTAGTTCTGACCAAAAGAGAAACCCTTGATTGCCTCTCACATTTCAAACCTTTTGAGCTCACAAAACCCAGTGAACCATCCACTTTGGGCAATTTATTTGTGTTGATTAGCATAGCTTGGGAGGTACTCCCACACCCTAGGGTACAAGGTTTGGGAGAAGTTTGACTTACACATGGGCATTGTGGGAAAAGTACCCAAGCAATGGGATTTGCACCCAAAGTTGTGGATGCAAAACCAATAGGAGTTTTGAATGGTTCAATCATTGAGAGCATGTGGGGTGCCCTTGAAGGGCTTATGAGCACCAAAGGAATCGATGTGGTGGAGTTAGATGAATGAAAAAAAAAAATTGTTCTCATGTTTTATGAAGTTTTAACAAGTTGTTAAGGTCGACTTGGCACATGTGGTGTGAACTTTGTGGCAAAAGAAACCCACCATGAACTCTATAAAATGGAGGTAAGGATTAGATCATTCACACACCATCCAAGTGCACCACATCATTAGAGAAAGACGTATGAGGCAGCCGCAAGCCTATAGGATCCTTTTCCAAGTGAAGCAGAGGTCAAAGTTCTCATCTCTCTTGTGTTTGGACAGGGTTGAGTTTGGGTAGCTTGCTGGCTGAGTTTTTAAGGAAGTTTTGGGCATAAGGATGTGGTTGGTTCCCTGTGTACAGACTGAATTTGTCACTTGTGTTGTCAAGGAGGGCCAAGCCCTTGTTTAGGTGCAGGACAATGGTATTGTGCCTGTGTTGGAGCTCTGAATTAGGGTTGCACTACGTCAGGGATATAGATATAGTGCAGGAGACAAGGGCTTGTAAGAAGAGGATAACACAGGTTTTGGAGTGATTTGAAGGTCGAGTTGTAGGGCTAACATATAGTTGTACGGGTGCCCTAACTAGGGCCGAAAGACTTCACACATGCTCGGAACTGTGATGATTTGAGGACAAAATAAGTCGTCCTAGAAAGGCATGTGTTTTATTTCCAAGTTGGTGTTTTACTAGTGATTGGTAGGTTTGTTTGGGACAACATTGAGAATAGCGTAAGAATAGTGATTCAGAGGGTTGTTAGTGGCTATCTTGATGCCTTGAGTACAATCCTTTGTGGAAAGAAAAATGATTGTCAGTGGGTAGGTTTTTTGAGCTCTATTTCATTGACCTCAAGGGTGGAGGATTGATGATAAGAGGGTTGGTTATTGTGCCCTAGTTCAATGAGTTGCGGGAGGTCAACTTCAATGAGAAGAGGGAAACCTCCAAGCCCTAAGTCTTGTCATCTTTGGAGCAATAGACAGGAAAGAAGTGGGTAGTGGTGAGGTCCCTGTGTTGGTGTCTTTGGTGGAGCAAAGTAGCAGCTAGAGGGAAAACTTTCTTGGGCCAGAGTTCAATGAAATTGGAGCAGTGATCATTAATAGTGGCAGATTTTTTGCTGGAGAAGCATGCTTTCTGAGGGAGTAGAAGTTGCGTGATCAACAGAAGGGAAGGCTAAGTACTTTCCAGATGTGTTCAAGGTATATGCACTGAAAGAGATGTGGAAGCGCTACATCTACAAGTGTGTCCATTGTTAAGGGTAGATTGGTCATCATAGATGTTGATACCACAGGGGCTTCACTGGGGAAGCAATACCATACTATATGGGTTCATATTGGGGGATATATATTGAGGAAATAATGGCATAATATATTGAGAATATAATAGGGGGTAAGGGGTTTTTATATTCGCATTTATAGAAAATGGAGCTCAAAGTTAATGAAAACATATAAAGGGGTATAAAAAATGTTAATGAAAAAATGGATACCTACAATATCTAGTGAAAGCAGAGGTTTTTAAAATTGGGAAGGTGTATTGGGTTTGTATTGGTAGGGTGTTAAATAATGTGATTTTTAGAGTTATTTTCCAATATGTAGTCAAATTAAGGGTATTGTTTACTATCCCACAAACGCACATGATATGTCAGAGGTTCATTGAGTGAAGCCCTTGTGGTTGATACCAAGCCCCAGTGGTTGTCATGTATCCAAGTTGATTGTAAGGGCCATGACCCCCCGTACAAGAGCCTTAAGATTGTTGTATTAAAAATTTGTAATATAACAAGTGTTGGGTTGAAAATTTTGACTTGTGTACTAGTTGATTATCTACTATGTATTTTTCCACTATGCAAAGCAGAAGTGTTGTGGCATTTGAGTTTGTTTGTGATCATGATTTTAGACTCAAACCATATTCTTGAGTGCCATGGAAAAATCCAACATGGTATCAGAGCTACTTTGAAGGGCCAAAGAATTAGAGTGTGCACAGTGTACAACTTAAGAGGGAGTTGGTTCCATTGTTATTGAAGCCATAATAGCAATGGCGAAGTTGTTGATTGGTCTGCATATGAGGATAGGTTGGATTGATTGTCTAACTATAGTTTGTGGAATAAAAGGATCTAGTTGGTCTTGATGGTGAAGAAGATCTATGATTTTGCTGACAAGGAGATCAAGAAATCGACTGACCCTAAGGAGTTGGATATGAAGGAAAATCTGATCATCCTAGATGGTGTCAAAGATCATTTGATACCTCATACGTCTGAGAAGAGCTCTACCCATAAGATGTGGAAAACTCTTCAGGATCTATTCCAAAATAAGAATGAGAATCGATTGTTGGTATTGAAGGATAAGTTGAAGAGCACCAAGATGTTGGATGGTGAAGGAGTGGCCTTGTATTTGACGAGATTATCTCAAGTGCATGATGAACATGCTGCCATCAGTGAGACTGTTTTAGATTCTAAGACAGTGAGGGTTTCTTTGAAAGGGTTCACCGAGGAATGGAAGCTCTTCATCAAAGGGATTGTCACTCGAGAGACTCTGCCAAAATGGAGCAGGTTGTGGGATGACTTCATTTAGGAGGAACTGCAAGACAAGGACCTTCATAAGAAGAAGAAGACTATTAATTATAACGTGGCTCTTGCGGGGAGGATGAAGGGAAATCCAAAGAAGGAATTGAGTAAGCTGAAGTGTTTTAGCTGTGGAAAATATGGTCATTATTCGACGAAATGTCCGAGGAAGAAGAAGGGGAAGGAGTTAACAGGCACCACTACTACTTCTATGTTGGATGACCTCATGAGAAGGTTGGAGGATAAATATTTTTCTCTAGTTTTTCATTTCTCTAATACCATTAATGAGACTGGATGGTACATGGACAGTGGTGCATTGAAGCATATGACAGGTTACCATGATCTGTTTGAGACTCTAAATGAATTGGACTCAAAGTTGCACATGGTGGTTGGCAACAAGAGTAAAAAGAAGATCAGAGGATCAAGTGTCGTGCCACTTGTTAGTCCTTACAATCTCCTAAGCTGAAAAGGAAATCGACAAGGGTAACCTCAAACCACTTCGGCTTAGTAGCTAGCTCTACTGAGCATGAGAGGGATCTCTCTAAGTCTCTTATCAATGATATGACTTTAAAGCAAATGAATCTTAGGCTAGATATATATATATATTTTTTTGTGAAAATTTGGTTTTTAAAGGGTTTGTTGAACTTAGTGTTTGGAGCCACAAGTAGGTCTAGGCTGTGGGAATACAAGAGCAAGCATAAGAAGGAGCTAGATGTCAGAAGCCATGGTGTAATTGGAGTATTTGTCAGTGTAGTATAGAGGATATAGAATAGAAAAAACTGATGAGCATTAAAAAATGATTTATTAGCTTAAGAAGACAAAACATATAACCATGAAAACCAGATAACAGAGCTTGAAAAACAAGAATTCTAAGTATTTTATCACAAGGTATTCATGAAGAGAAGAAATATAATGTATGTAAATATGTTTAGACCATGATAAAACAAAAAGAGTGAAACACAAACACCATGAACTCACTGGGCTAGAGTTCCTTGAAAATAGTTGCAACCTGTATCTGTATACGTTGAAAGATAATTAAAATGCAAGCCTCCTTCACAAAAATTTCAACCCCCTTCTCCTGAGGTGAAATAATATTTATAGACTATCCTAGACCATTTTCCCACCTTCAGGAGTCGAACTCCTTGGTGGAGGAACTAACTCCAATATTCTCTCAACCAACAGGTGAGAGTGAGAAGGTGTAATTCAAACACCTCATGAAGAGTTTGATTAGGAGTTTTCTTCTTTTATGAGGCCTAATGAACATAAAAAACAACCTATGATATGCATTTATTCATGCCTACATCACCTAGCCTCGTAACTTGTGCCATTACAAAGAGAACCTTGACTTTGACCAAGTCTGACTAAAAACCAGAAATTTTACACGGTGAAATTTTACATTTGAAAACACAGAAAATGCAGAAGAGCAGCGCCGACTTTGAGCTGATTTTTAGGTGCCTTCTAGGGATCAAAATGCAAATCTGAGAGAACGATCAACTAGCCCTTTAAGTCTAGTTTCCAGAACAGTTTGAATTTCTGAATTTGGAGCATGGGAATACATTCAAAAATCCATTCTCCTAAGGTCGCTCCAAAAGTGCAGCGCCTATCAAAAATGGTCCAAAATGCTAGTTTTTTGCCACTCTTTTGCCTTTTTCTCCCAAACTAAGCCACCTCTGCAAAATCTGGGCAAATGGGTTTTTAGAGGATGCCAAGACCTTTCCAAAAATATAAACTTTTCTTCAAATGGATGCCCAAGGAAAAAGCACAGCACCTTGTGAAAGGCCACATTTCTGAATTTAGACCAAAAATTCTCAAAAAACTCAAAATGCTCAGAATTGGCTCAGAATTGGAGGGAAGATGTAAAAATGAGTTTGTTAAAGTTTCATGGATGTTTCAGCAGGCATCTCCAAGTTTCCCTCATCCTTTTGCTCTTTTTTGGTCTTCTTGAGCTTGTTTTTGAGTTGTTTCACTTTGACATTAGCGATCATGTTTTGAGCTTGATAATGATGTGCCATGTGTCTGAGCATTTGATTATCTCTATTTGCCTTCTCCGGGAGCTTTTCCAAATGTTCATTCACCCTGTTGAGCCAATATTCTTTATCTTGATGTACCTCAAGGGAAATTCTCTCTTCTAGGTCAAGGTCTTCATTGAGCAATATTTGTTTTTGTTCCTCTTGCAAAGCTTCCTTAAGACCTTTGGTTCTTGGTTTTTTCCTCTTTCCTGTACCTTTTGATCCTTCATGCACGCTTGATTCTATAATCTCGTTACCTTTTCCAAATTGCTGCAATAACTTGGCTTTTTCCTTTTCTAAGATCAACTCTTTTGCCTTGAGTTCACTGTTTTCTTGTTCAAGGAATGATGTAATGAACTTAGCTCTTTCCATGTTTATTTCCAGCTCATTGATTTGGTAGTCCTTGTCCTTAATGGTCTACTTCATGATTGAAATCTCATCTTCCTCTTCTAGATCAATGATCTTGAATTCATACTCAACTGTGATATTTCTGGTTAGTGTATAGGAGGCTCAACCTAGAAAGTTGGATGAGACACTGTGTGCCATGAGCCGGGAGGAGACTCTTTAGTTGAGACCCTTGGTAGGTGCATGAGCTGTCAGATACAGGCTTAGGTATGGCGTGGTTGATCGTCAAGGTAGCATATATTCTACCCCTGAGATCACACTTGAGGGACAATGGATGGTAGACTTTGTCTACAGGAGGGTACCCAGACTCCGAGTAGTATCGAGGTGTATCATCAGGAGTTGGGATAGCAGATTTCACTACATGGTATGGCAGGAGGAGGGCAGGTTCACAGGCATGAGACCTACTCCTTATACTTGGGGTCGACCTAAGGAATACATACAGGGATCAGAGATGAGGGCCAAATGGGTTCTAGCTGGTAACGACATTACGTAGCGACATCCTATGAGGAGTGGGAGTTATGAGCTCCCCGTATGTTTGGGGAATCCGGTTGACGCGCAGATCACTCCACTTTGTGACGAGCAGGGTCATGGCATAGGATGATCTAGTTCACTTTGGGTTTGACACATGGGGAATCACTAAAACCTCCACTGCATGGCGAGGCAAACTTGACCTGTTATGGCTCAGAGTTGAGATTGGTAGTGGAGGGGTATATATTAGCATCATGGAGATGCCCGGGCAGGATGAACTTGACTCTGACAGATTTTTCGCCACTAGGCCGTAGGAGGGGAGGATATTGTCTCCTCACAATGGGGAGTATGTCATAGTTAGAGTAGCGCATCATCAGCATGGTGGCACCACTCTGGGACTAGCAGGGAACTGGGGCATCACAACGCTTCACAGCTCAATAACTTTTAGGGATGCGTTGGCTACTACAAGGGGAGATCATATAGATCTTCCATTGGACTTTAGCAAGTCACTGATGGAGCAGGGGACTTCTAGTACTTGCACCGGGCAGGATAATGAGTGGAGTGAGGGGAGCTTCCTGTTGGACAAGATGGTTGGGATCTTGATATTGAAGGATTCTTTCATATTGGGACAATGCAGAGGTCAGGCACGATTCAGTGGCACATCTAATGTTGATTTGGGGTAGCATCGGATGTGCTCCAGCCATGAAAATTGGTGGAGAGGCTAAAACGCATGAGATCTCCAAGACCCAGAAATGGTTTGTACAGATTGTACTCGGTTTGGGAGATATTAAAATAATTAATATTTTTAATGGAGTTCATAAGTCTAAACTTAGGAAAAATAAAATATTAATGGGTATTAATATAAAATTGGGTTAAAAGGTTCTAAAAGTCATAGATCAAGCCAATTCTAATCTTAGCAGTTGATTAGAGATTTAATCTCGGTCGTTGAAGGACCAACGAGAAAAATATAAGAAGAGGCTTGAGGCTCAGTTGGAAGATACACCAGAGTGATCAGTCATTAATTTTGCTAGAGCGGGGTTGCTAAGCAAAAGTGAATTAGTGATCAACAACGAGGGTAGTGAGTACTGGACAAAGAGGCAGAGACAGTACTGAGAGACCAGTGCATAAGCAGGGAGAGTGGGAGCAACAGCTAGTTCAGGCCACGCAAAGCCCAGTAAAGACAGCACAGAGGCCAGAGGGACTGCGTCATCCACGCAGAGACTGCTGGAGTGATGAAGAGGGTCCCATACGCTGAACAGTGACTCAGAGGGTTGACGCAGAGGTCAGAAGGGCCACGCTGCAGTTGTGTCGGAGAGAGTTTCGTGGGACAGGTTTTATGAATACCTGTTTCCGAATATAAAGGTATTGTTGCCGTGTATTTTTCTCTGTCGGGTGAGCCGGTTAGGCACCCAGTTGTACTCAAGGAAATACTGCATAATAATAAACACTCTAAATAGCTACACCAATTTTCTTGAATTGGGCTTTTCTGGGGACATTTGTCCAAAAATAATGGTGTCACTTATGTGTTTGTTTTCTTTTAGTTGATGATCTATAGATGTTGTGACTGTATTGTATTTATTTTGATATTTAAATGTTTTCAATAACTTGTTCATAATTTACAAGTAGAGGAAATAAACCAATAGAATACAGATTAATTTTCTAACAGATAGGCTTAGAAAATTCAACATGGTATCAGAGCGTGGTTGCAGATCATAGGAGAGCTGAAGGCATCAATTGAGCAGAGCATTTGCAGCAGAATCAGTTGTCCCAAGTGACAGTAGCTGATCCTTGCAGACACAATGAAGGAAGGGTTGATGCAGAGGGATTGCGTCATCAGTCCAGGCCAGAGAGAGGCTAGCGCAGAGGCTAAGGAGGGAAGAGAAAGGCTCACGCAGAGCCCAGGAGCGCTAATGCAGTTGGCTAAAGGAGTTGTTTTGCCAGTGTCGGGATTGCGCAGAGCCAAGAGTCTCAATCCTTTAATCGTTGGGGCGAAGGAAGCTGTGGGTAGTTTGCGGGAGCGAAGCTGGTGGGGTACTATTGATAGAATAGTACCTAATAGGGCAAGACCAAGGTAGAGGAAGTTGCTTCCAAGGCGGATTTCTAGCCAAGGAATCCGGATCAATTTTGCAGTTGCACAGACGATTGGAGAGGGGCAACTTGACAGTTGGCAGAAGGATTTCTAGGAGGGAAATCAGAACTCAAAGGGAGTCCAGAAGAGAACTTCCAAGCGGGAAGTAGAGAGACTCAACAGGAGTCAAACCGAGAACTTCTAGGCGGGAAGTAGAGAGACTCGGAGGAGTTGACAAAAGAGCAGCGAGATGGTCATGAATGGGCTGAGAGATCAGGACAAGCTAAACAGAGCGTCCAACTTTGTGGTCTGGAAGGCCAGGATCTTGTGCATTCTACAAACATTGTATTAAGGGCTTGGCCTTGAGAGTGATGGCTATCCTAGTTGACCCGATAGCTAATGGAAGGTATGAGGAGGAAATGGCTAAGGCAAAGTGTATCATCCTTGATGGGGTTGAGGATCATGTAGTCCCACACATTGCCGAGAAGGAAATGGCAAAGGAGATGTGGGACACTTTGAAGACATTGTACCAACATACTTCCGTGCCGAGGAAGATGCTCTTAGAGAATTAGCTAAGGTCATACCAGATGCGGAAGGGAGAGCAGATAGATGTCTTCCTCGATCATTTGAAGGAGATCTGTGACCAAATGACTTCCATAGGGGCCATGTCGGATCAGGGGTTGATGGTGAGGACCACACTTAACGCAGTCTCCGAGGATTGGGAGACATTTTTCTAGAGCATACTAGGAAAGGGGAGTCTTCCATATTGGGAAGAACTGTGGAAGGCTCTTCGTCAAGAAGAGATCAGATGATTGACCAAGACGAGGAGTAGCAGCAAAGGGGTCAGGATCAAGGAGGAGGAAGAGGATGTAGCTCTAGCATTTGCGGGAAACCAAGAGAAGAGGAAGAAGAAGGACCTCTCCAATGTCAAGTGCTTCCATTCTGGGGAACTGGGTCACTATGTGAACCAGTGTCCGAGCAAGAAGAGTAAAGGAGAGGCTTTTGACTCGAAGGTAGCGCCAGCAAAGGCGGAGAAAGAAGTCGAGGAGGATGACGATTGTGCCATGAGTGCTCATGTGCCACTTGAGAAGAAGTGGGGAGACATTGAGTTGTAGTCAGGAGCACTACAGGCGATGAGGGGCAGGATCCTTGAGGTACCCAACCTCTTGGATTATACCTTGCTACGGGAGCCCCAAAGAGGAGTAGAAGGACTGGTGGATGTAGGAAGAGACGGATGCGGATGAAGCGGCAAAGAGTGATACAGTGCAGGAGTCCCTGGGCAGCGCGAGGCTAGCAGGTTACAAGAGTGCAAAAGGCACGAGAGTGTTGCACAAGTGCAAGATGGCACAGAGAGGTGTGCAACGGTGTGAAATGTGGGGAGTTGTTGCAGTAGTGCAGAGGTCAGTAGAGGGAGCACTTGTTAGCGGTAGAGGGAGCATCAATATTCAGAGTATTTCTTGCCTGACAGGGATGTCAAAAGTTGGGTGGATCAGTTACTTACTTCTCAGTAACTAAGTTGCAGTTCAGTAGTAGTATGCAGTAGCACAATGCAGCATG
Source organism: Pinus taeda (assembly GCA_000404065.3). Taxonomy (NCBI): domain Eukaryota; kingdom Viridiplantae; phylum Streptophyta; class Pinopsida; order Pinales; family Pinaceae; genus Pinus; species Pinus taeda. Next base: position 161,401 of record APFE031607125.1, read on the forward strand.
ATGAGAAGGGGATGCAGTGCTGGGAGTATGGACCAGCAGTAACACGAATGTAGAGGGAGCCTTCATACAGATGCAGCAGTGGCAAGGCCATGGGCAACAATACAAGATGCAACAGTGTAGAGGATGTTGGGCGGGGAGGCCTAGCATCAACACAGGTACCGATACCGGATAATCAAAGTGATGCTCAGTGAGGAGTATTACTAGAGCACAGTCCTCACTAAGAGGGAGTGTTGATTTGGGATAGCATCGGATGTGCTCTAGCAATGAAAATTGGTGAAGAGGCTAAAGCACATGAGATCTCCAAGACCCAAAAATGGTTTGGACAAATTATATCTGGTTTGGAGATATTAAAATAATAAATTTTTTTAATGGAGTTTGTAAGTCTAAACTTAGGAAAAATAAAATATTAATGGGTATTAATATAAAACTAGGTTAGAACGTTCCGAAAGTCATGGATCAAGCCAAATCTAATCTTAGTCGTTGATTAGAGATTTCATCTCAGTCGCTGAAGGACCAACAAGAAAAGTATAAGAAGAGGCTTGAGGGTCAGTTGGAAGATACACGAGAGTGAACAATCATTCATTTTGCTAGAGCAGGGTTGCTAAGCAAAAGTGAATTAATGATCAACAGCAAGGGGCAGCGAGCACTGGACAGGGAGGCAGAGACGGTATTTAGAGATCAATGCAAAAGCAGGGAGAGCAAGAGCAGCAGCCAGTTTAGGCCACGCAGAGCCCAGCAGAGACATTGTAGAGGCCAGAGGCATTGTGTCATCCACGCAGAGGCTGCTGGAGTGATGCAGAGGGTCCCAGAGGCTATGCAATGCCTCAAAGGGCTGATGCAGAGGGTCCTGGGGCTGACGCAGAGGCCAAAAGGGCCACGCTTCAGTTGTGCCAGAGAGGGTTTCGTGGGATAGGTTTTCTGAATACTTGTTTCCGAATATAGAGGCATTGCTGCCGTGTATTTTTCTCCATTGAGTGAGCCGGTTAGGCACCCAGTTGTACTTAAGGAAATACTGCATAATAATAACCTTCTGAATCGTTGCACCGGTTTTTCTGCATTGGGTTTTTCGGGGACATTTGTCCAAAAATAATGGTGTCACTTGTGTGCTTGTTTTCTTTCAGTTGATGATATGTAGATGTTGTGATTGTATTGTGTTTATTTCGGTATTTAAATGTCTTAAATAACTTGTTCGGAATTTACAAGTAGAAGAAATAAACCAGTAGAATACAGATTAATTTTCTAATGAATAGACTTAGAAAATTCAACATCTGGGACCCTGGAACATTTTGTAGTGACAGTGGGGAGCAGCAGTTAAAGAGGATGCTTGCTTAGGCATTGCTTGAGGACAAGCGACTTTTGGTGCATTGGAGGAGCTTGCCGAATGAGGATTCTACTTGGGGGGGAAAGCGCATACTTGAGCATCCAACATTGAAGTTGCTTGGGGACAAGCAACATTTGGGAGGGGAGAACTGTAATGTCCCTTCCTAAATTAAATTTGGATCAGGATTAATCTCTACATTTTGGGGCCGATTTTGGAGGTGATGGGGCCCATTCGATTTTATTAGGAGGCTAGACTTAGTAGAAGTTATTTTGATGTGGTTTGTTTGTACGTGGGGGCCACCCACACTAGGAGAATATGCATTCCCTAGTTCGATTTGCATGGAGGGGAAATCAATGGTTAAGTGAGGGACCCACGATTAATGGAAAATGGAGGGAAAATTGCTTCACAAAATCTATATAAGGAAGGCAGCTCTCCTCATTTCAGCATCTTATATTTTGACATATTGAACTCAATCTTAGTTGCTTGAGCTGCTTAGCTGGGTTGTTACTGTGTTGTTTAGCACACGAGTGTCTTCGAGCGGAGATTTCAACCCTTGCTTTGGTGGAGTTCGAATGCTAGCCCTAGAAGGGAGTTCTTCTTCATCTCAATTTGTAGTAGCAGCAGGTGACGAGTTCAACATTTGTAAGTCAAGTACCAACAGTAGGGGGGAGTAACAACAACGCAGGGATTGCATAGTCACATCATGAAGCACTCCGGGAAGTTGGGGAGATGGGATCATCCTTCATCTGGGAAGTTGGGCAGCTACAGTCATCCTACACGCAACTCTCATTTCATCACACGCAAGACTACATCATCTCCTTCATGACTGCGTAGTCATTAGAGTGAGACTCTTTGGGGCAGCACCATCTAGGGGAGTTTGGAGCTAGAGGCTGGGAGATCATTTGGAGGGCCATTTGAGGAGGATTGATGGAGTTGGGAGAGCAGAGATTGATAGGATCAGTCATAGCAACAAAATTTGAAATTGGAGGAGGGTCAAGCCATGAAGGGTCAATTTTTGAAGGTTAGAACCAAGGGAAACCATGTCTAGTTTTTCTAGGTTTTGGGCAAGAATCACACTCCTAATTTTGTAGTTTTCTGGGCAGATTTGTGGGGTCAAATAGGGTTCCCAACTCAGCCAACAGCTAGAGGAGCTAAGGGGAATTTCGGCCAAAATTCCCAGGTCGACATTTGGCCAATTCCTTCGTGGGTTATTCGAGTTTCCTTGCATAGATGCTGAGATTAATTTCCCAGAATTTGTTGAGCAACAGGGAAGGATCTAATAGCAGATCATTAAAGGCAACAACACCTTTCTAAGCAGCAGCAACACAGCTCTTGGGATGGATTAACAGTATATTTGAGGAGGTTGTTTGATTATTCATTTTGGGCTTTTGCTAGCTTGCCTAGAGCAAGCCCAGATGCACACATTCTAGCACCTTGTCGTACGCCTCTTCCCATTTAATAAAATGAGTAGACAGTGTAGTTTGTTTGCCAATTTTGTTGTCTGATAGTCTGATTTAATTTTATGGTGTTATTTTATTGTCTTCTTTGCATATCACTATTTTCCCTAGTTTGGAACATTACATATGGGACTTAGGAGAAATGGAAAATTATAGTTCTAATGGAATGTGGGGGCCACAAGAGAAGGAAACTTGACCCACTAGAGCAATTCACACTAGTGAGAAGAGAGAGAAAAAGGAAGGGGTGCAAATTAGTGGAAGGTGGGGACTACTAAGGGAGAGAGGGCCAACAATTATAAATAGAGCTTGGAGGCCTCCATTTGGTATCTTTGATCGTTTGACAATTTAACATTAGTTCTCTTGAGTTGCTTAGCGAAGACGATAGAATTGTTTAGCACAAGGATTTTTTAAGCAGGAACTCCACCCTTATTTCAGAGAACTTTGACTGCCTCCCTAGTGAGGCAATTTGGGGAGCTCAATTCAGAGTTTCCATTAGGCGTATTTGCAAGTTATTTCAACTAGTACGTTTTTCTTCCAGGGCATAGAAGTGGTTTAGATTCATTGTGGGGAGATCAGTTATGGAGGAGTAGAACATCAGAGGATTTGCAAGGGTATTTTCTTTAATTGTGGTGATTAGCAGGGCTAAGTTGAGAGAATTATTGGGGCCGAAATTCTACATTTTTGGAAATGCACAGGGGCTAGAGGAATAGAAGTTGAGAGATAAGGGTCAGAGATTGGAGGTATTCTTCAGGGGAGAATTTAGCTAAAGTTGGGAGAGATTTCCAGTGGTGGATTTGGGCTTAATTCAACAGTATTAGTTTTGTGGGGCGTTTTCTGGCCAAATTGGGCAATTTGCACTTGTTGGGGGTCACTAGGGGTCAGTGGATTCATCCCAAACCCTTTATGGGTTTTTGTGGGTTTATTGAGAGGAGTCTCTAACTAATTTTACAAAATTTTCCGAGCAATATTCGAGCTGAAATCCTAATTCTTATAGCAGGGCGAATTACTAGTTAGCTGGGGAATTTGCTACATTTTGTGGGTTCGACCTTGGCCTGGAGATAAGGCAAACCTTTTCTAGGTATTTTTAGGTTTCAGGACAGGAGCTTGTAGCTGCAATTTCAAAGCATTTCGGGTATTATTTTGATCAGGATGATCAGTTCCATTCAGTTGTACGTAGTGGACTTTCTAGTTAAGCTTGATAGAGCTTCATAGTGTAGATGTGCGAACCTGCAGTGCCATATCATCTCACTTTGATGATTGGTGTAATGGATCATTGCTAGAAGAGGTTTCCCATTAACTCTATAGATTCCTTCAACTCTCCATCCTAATGTCAACCCATCCTTCATATGGGATTCCATCAGCCATGTGAGAACTTTTCCTTTTATGAAAACTACTCTTATTCCTTTGTCTTCCAATGCATAAATAGATACCAGGTTCTTCTTTAGTTTTGGAACATACACCACATCAGGAAGAAGAATGTATTCCCCAAAATACAAGTCAAATTTAACATAACCAAAACCTTTCACTTGATATGTAGCATTATCCCCAAAAATGATTTTCAGACCTATCTCCCTCTCTTCCAGATTGGAGAGGACTTCCTTATAGCCAGAGAAGTGTCTAGAAGCCCCACTATCTACCAACCAACTATCATGTGAATCTAGGGGCAAAGAACTAGATAGAGCAGAAATAAGAATATATTTAGATTGACTAACAACTAAACTGTTATCATACCTAGAGTTTCTTGCTTTCTTTTGAGGATGATAACTTCTTTCTCGATCATCAGGTGAATCTCTTTTTCTCCTCTCATCTTTCCTTCTTTTTTCATCACCTCTTCTTCTATCATCATTTCTTCTTCCATCATTGTACCTGTTGTTGTTGTCACCTCGGTTGGATCTAAGATCTTCCTACTTGCTTCTACAATCTTGGGCATAGTGACTATATTTTTGACAATTGTAACATTCAATTTGACTTTTATCTTTTCTCAATCTCCTCTTGGAGTCTTTGGATTTGGGAGAAGACTTTCTTTGATTTGATGGTCTTCCTTTACCTTTCTTTTTCTTGCCTTGAGTAATGAAAGTGGTGAGCTCTCCTTCTTCACGCTTTTGTATTGTACCTCTTTAGATCATCCTGAATTCTTCTTGAGTAAGTTTTCCAATGATCTCATCAAATGAAGGAAAGCTAATGTTATTGCTTATAGTAGTAATGAATGTTTCCCACATAGGAGGAAGACCTCTAAGGGTTACAATCACCAATTCCCTGTCGGATACAGTTTCCCCAACTCTCCGCAATTGATCTCTAAGACGAGATATCTTCATTATGTAATATTGCACAGACTCTCTTTTATTCATTTTCATATCTTTGAGTTGATATTTCAAGGATACGATCTCATTCAAATTATTGACTTCATAAATGTTAGCTAGCTTATCATACATGTCCTTAGACTTATTCAAATTTCCATCATAAACAAGTAAATGATCTTGTAAACCATCAACTATAAGTTCTTTGCTTTTAACTCACCTTTCTTGCACTTGTTCTTAGCAACAATGGAAGCATTCTCTAGAGGCTCAAGTACTTTCCCTTGAATGTATTCCAAAGCATCATTGTCTTCAGCTATGATTTCCAACCTGATCTTCCAAGCGGCAAAGTTTGATGAGTCACCCAACTTCTCATTTTCCTTGAAAAAGGAGGTAGGCATCTTGACCAAACCTAATATGCTTCTTTAATTGCTTCCAAGAGTGATTTCTCTTTGATCCTTGTCATCTTGGGCTTCTCTTCACCTTTGCTCTGATGCCATGTTAATTTTACCATTGTTTTATGTTGTTACAATCACTTTAGCCCAATTCTTATCATTAGTTAGCGATCTTTCAAAACAATTTAATCTTCCAATGATCAATAGCAATTGTAGATAGAACAATAAATGTAGTAAATAACAAGAGACAAGTAAGAGACACCAGGTTTGGTCAAAGACCAGGGAAAAACCCCAAAAGGGGGAAACCCTTTCAAATTATTCTTCTTATTAGATTGTCATAAAATTTTCAGCAAAACAACCCAGCAATGTTCAAAAATATGAGCCCGGAAACAACACTGATCAGAAATAACTTTCCATCTTGCGGTCAACTACGATCAACTGTAAATATGAAACCCTTCTTTCCAGACCCTTCTTTCCAGTCACACGAAGAGTGTATGTGTGTGTGGTTGAAACGTTCCAACTACATTGATAAGCCTACGTGCCTGCGGTTGCAACTGAAAATTCCCTATGACAACCCTACAGTTGCAAATCAAAACCCTAGATCACACATGCGAGCTTCAGACCCTGCAATTTTGGACCTGTACGAACCAATCTCCGTGAGCCACTTCAAACTTGTGCAAGCCAAATCAAAGAAGAGAGAGAAGAAGAAGATGCTTGATAATAATCTCCAAATGAGGGTCACTTGACTTGTATTTACAAGCTTCCAAGGGTGTCCAGATTCTTCTTAGACCTGACCTATCCTTTTGCGCACATGTGGGTTTCCAAATTAAAAATGTAATTTTCCTTAACCAAATTAAATTCTTCCAAGGGCTAGGAGGGGTCTTTCTTGATAAGGAAGGTTGTCTAATGGAGGGAATTTTTCCCTGAGCTTCCAAATTAACAATCAGCTTCCTCTCCTTGACAAATTAGCCCACCATAAATTAAACAAATCATATCTCAACTTCTATACCTCTGATTTGGATGATTTTCATTGCCCCTGATTGCTCTAAAGGTCCTCAATCATCTCCATTGGTCAAATCATCAATCCTCATCACGGTTTCACATCCATAGGGTTGGGTTCTTAGCCCACAAGTCACTTTTGTGTGTCAATTCCTCCACAACCGTCCATCTGTTGATTTGGGGTAGCATCGGATGTGCTCTAGCCACGAAATTTGGTGGAGAGGTTGGGGCACATGAGATCTTCAATACCCAGAGAGGGTTTGGGAAGATTCTAAACAGATCAGGAGATATTAAAATAATTCATATTTTAAATGGAGTCCCTAAGTCTAAACTTAGGGAAAATAAAATATTAATGTGTATTAATATGAATCTGTGTTAGAATGGTCCAAAAGACATGGATCAAGCCAGATCTAATCTTAGCCGTTGATTAGGGACTTAATCTCGGTCGTTGATATGTCAATAGGAAAAGTGTAAGAGGAGGCCTGAAGGTCACTTGGAGAGTACACCAGAGTGATCAGTCATTCTATTCTCTAGAGCGAGGTTTGCTAAGAGAGATAGAATTAGTGATCAGAGAGCAGCCGAGGGGCATTGAGTACAGAGAGACAAAGAGGCAGAGATAGTGTTGGGAGATCGGCAGAGCAGCCAGAGAGAGTGATGCAGGAGCAACCAGTGCTCACACAGGGCCATGCAGAGGTAGCTAAGTGTTGCGCAGAACACCAAGGCGACCAACGTAGCTGACGCAGAGGGTCAGAGAGCTGACGCAGGGCCTTCTGGGGCTAACGCGGGGCCAGAGCTGGGCTAGCAGTCCTAATTGGGTAGACGCTGGGGTTTTTGGGGCAAATTGGTGCTAAGTAGCTGCCGGAAGGATTACCTGGGGTTTCATCCAGTAGATTTGGAAACTAAGAGGTATTACTACCAAGGAAATTCTTTGTTGGTTAGGCTAGTTTCGGCACCTAGATTGTACTCTGATATTACTTAATAAGAAAACCCTCAGATAGCTGCACCGGTTTTCCCACATTGGGTTTTTCCGGGGACATTAGTCCAAAAATAATGGTGTCATATGGTGTGTTTGTTTCTGTTTCTTTTAGTTGCTGATCTGTAATATGTTGAGCATGCACTAGTGTTTATTTTCAGTATTTACATCGTAAATAACTTGTTAAGGAAAATAACAAGTAGGTAGGAATAAATAAGATAAAGTGCTAGGAGGATTTCTAACTAAGTAAACTTAAAAACTTCAACACTATCCTAGGGTTTGGAGTACCTCCCAAGGTCCAAATCTCAACACTCCCTCTTAGCGAGGGAGGTACTTCCAACACTAGGGAGATCTCCATCAACATCATCTCTAGCAAGACTAGCCCATCTAGCGTCCATCACTACAACATACTCTGTAGAATGAACCCTGCAATCTCGGTAGTGCCTCTGACCCATCTCATATGAACTTGAAGACCTCAAACTTCTGTAGGGTTGTTGCCTCTGAAGCTAGACTCACTCTGAGTCTACACGATCTCCACTGGCTCAACCTGTCACTAATCTTGTGTCCTACAAGGTCAATCTAAGTTTTGGTCGAGCACGGGGCATCGTCACCGCAACCCAGTCCTCCAAGCACTCATCCTCCTGGATCAAACACTACTCGTGCAAATCCCTTCAATCTCGGATATTCAACATCACAATTCAATGAAGAAACTAGCCTTCCAATATACAGTCCATCAAATGAAGCACTCTCGATCAAACTAATCCCGCCCATGCCAAAGCAATCCTCGAGTTGTCCCAACAATCCATGGTAAGTCAAAGGAAGTCCATGATCTGCAAACTCCCACACGACATATTGTAGTGTACCAGATTCACCACCAATCCACCAGAACTCCCAAACCATCTCACCATGTAGCATATCGAGATAATATCTCAATGTCTTCAACGAAACCCTTTGCTCCATGATCTAGACAATCACAACTTTCTCTGAGTTTCTTCGTTGTGCACACTCTGATTCACTGGCCCTTCAAAGTAGCTCTGATACCATGTTGTTATTCCACAATAATGGAGTCTAAGATAGAATCTTAAATCACTAATGCTACCAATCCAAGTATCACAACAAGGCTACTTTGCACAACAGAAAAATATACAAACAAAATATACACAACTTTTTTCACAATTTATACAACAACCAAACTTCGTTATATTAATCAAGCTGATAATAAAACAGTCTAAGGCTCCCATACCAAGGATAATAGCCCTCATACATCCACTGACAAAAATATATACAACTAGGGCTTGGTCTTAGTCATGATGACCACTAATCTACCCTAAACAAGATACATTGACCATCTGGCTGATGTAGCGTGTTCTCTCAGCTCCCCTCGATCGTACCCTAAACACACCCGCCTGGTCCTTCGACCCCCAATCTAAATCAACTCCAATCTACCTCTATCAATGAACCAACTCCATTAGGACACTAAATTCGGCTTCACTTGCTCTCTACCTAATCGTTTTTCCTTCAACGCATCAACACATCAAGACTCTGGTCGAGTTGTTCACAACTCTAAACTGCCCATTGTTTCTCCTCAACTCTTTCGAGACTTTCTTCCCACTAGTGCCTTCCTGTGCTGCCCGGTGAAGACAAACTTAGGGCTGGAGGGCTTCCCACTATCACTATCGAATGTCCTTCTCCAACAATGAACTTAGGGCATAGAGGACTGCCCAACTTCTATTGTAGTTGTCCTTCTCCAAAAGGCAAGTCTAGGGCTACAAATTGCTCCTAGTTTATCTCACCTTTGAGCTCTTCTTCTACCACTTCTAGCAATCCATTTGTCCTTTAAGAGACTTGTTACTTAGGGCCTGAAGCAAGCCTCTATAATATTCCAAAATTTGTTCTTTAGGCTGCTCCAACTCTACCCCTCTAGGAGGCCTTAAGTCCTTCTTAGGTCACTGCACTTAGGGCCAACTTGGTCCACTTTCATGTTAGCCTCCAACAGTCCATGAGTGTCCAATACAAAACCAACCAAACCGTCCAACATACACCTCTCCATCCACTAGTAACCTACAATCAACAAGAAGTCATTTGCAACTCACTGTTATTGTCCTCTTGCCTTCAGATCTATGCTTCCTTGAGCTATGGTTTAGGCTGAAGTCACGCTGCTCTAGCACCTAAAACACTGCTCCTGATCATTGTGTAACCCTCCCCAAACAACCTGCCTCCTTTGTTTCCCTTCCTAGGCCTCCAATGCACTGTTTTTAGGCCTTGGGATGCTCCACAAGGCACCCTACAACACTCTGATTAGAACAACAAGGAAAATTGTCCACAAGCAAGGGTTTACACCCTCTGTCCACCTACATTAGCTTATCTGGAGGCTGCGGTTGGGTGAGAGAACCCTCACTATGCCTCTCAGCCCTCGCAACAATCCTCACAAATGTCGTTGTAGCAACACTACCCTACGACCTTATGAACAAAGGAAAAACACCATGAAAACAAGCACATAGCAATACTTGCCTCTCCTCTAATCTGCAACATTGTCCAACAAGTAAGACGCTCCAAAACAAAGAGACAAAACACTCCAACTAGGTCCTCATATGTTAAAATTGGCAACTAGGGCCAAACTCCATGTGGGTCATCTTATTTATGGCAGCTGATATTTTTCTTGGATCCCTCTCATCGAGAGCTGTAGGATTGATATAAAGATCATCTGATTCCGATAAGTATTCATCGAGTTATGAATTTATTTGCGTTATAAGACAATTCGTCAAGGTTGGCCAGCAACCAAATAAACCCCACATGTGCTCAACGTTTTAGTATAAATAGAGGTGGCCTTCTAGTCATTTCAACACACTTGGGATCTCTTCCTCTCTCTACTGTTGGGACTACCGAAATTGCCGAGAACAATCGGAATTGCCGAGACTACTGGAACTGTTGGGAATAGCTGGAACTACCAGAACTCCCAGGAACTGCCGAAACAGTCAAAGCATCTGTCTCTGAAGGACAGCAACATGGAAGGGACAACTAATTAACATTGGGGCAGTTGTATGGTACATAGCAGAAAATACACCAAGCATGCAATGTTAAAGCTAGCATGCAAGGGACAACTAGCATGCAACAACAAGCATGCTAAGCACAACAAGCATGCTAGGGATAACAAACAAGCAAGGGACAAAAAGCAAGCAAGGTGCAGCCAACACATAGGTCAGGATGGCAACATGGTGTAGCAATGGCAGATAATGCAGTACAGTGATGGGTACAGTGATGATTAATGAAACGTGATGAGATGCAGCATAGTGATGATGGGTGCAGCATGGTGCAGTGTAGTGAGGTGCAGCGTGATGATGAAATGTAGCACAACGATAGGTGAAGGAGTCACCTTGGAGAATTAGTTGAAGCAGCGTGTCTTCAACTGATCTCATGTATCATCTTCTTAGAGATGATCTATGCTCTTATCTAGATAAGTCAAAGTGTTGACTTCTGTTGTAAACGTACTCTCTCTCTCTCTCTCTCTCTGCTGAACTATTGAAAGAGCATATAAGAAGAATTTGATCAAGGGTTTCCCCACATTAGGGTTTGTCCCTGGCTAGCGCCACATCTTGTGTCCTCTTGTCTTGGCTTGTCTTCTGCGATTTATGTTTATGTTCTATCTATAGTTTACTTTAATGCTGATGTGATTGCTAATCTGGAAAAGATATGGAGCTCACTGTGAAAATTGAAATAAATTGCTCTAAGCATAGAACATACCTAAAATTAACATCCTAACCTCTGCCTTGGACCTATGACTCTATCTCTCAAGGAATCTACACCCACACAAAGATAACCCTCTCAAAATCTTGGTACCTTGCCTCCTACATGCTTGGCTCAAATTTGCTGCCAATCTCAGAGCTAATCTTTGATGGATGATGCACTTGGGATATGAGGAAATGACCTCACAACTCTCCCTTATTTATATCCTTCTCAAGGGCTCCAACGAATTTGTCAAGAGTGCTCAACTAGCCCTAGCCGACCTACTCTCCTTGAAAAATTAGCCCACCATAACTTCAAAAATTCATATCTCGACTTCTAGACCTCCGATTTGGATGATTTCCATTGACCCTAGTTGCTTTAGAGGTCCTCCATCATCTCCATCAGTCAAATAATCAATCTTTATCATGGTTTCACGCCCACATGCTTGGGTGCAAAACCCACAGGTTTGGGTTCTTAGCCCACAAGTCACTTTTGTTGTTTGAATTCCTCCACAACCCTATAGCCTAGGGTTTGGAGTATCTCCCAAGCTACAAATCTCAACAGAGACTTGGTTGTGTGAGATCCTTGTCATGTGTTGACAAGTGGATCCCCCCAAAAGAAGACGAGACTTGGTTGTGCGAGATCCTTGTCATGTATTGACAAGTGGATCCCCCCAAGCAAAGATGAGACTTAGTAGTGTGAGATCCTTGTCAAGTGGGTTATCTCCCCAAGGAAACATGTGATTTGGTTGTGCAAAATCCTTGACAAGTGGGTTATCCCCCGAAGCAAAGAGTGATTTGGTTGTGCGAGATCCTTGACAAGTGGGTTATCCCCTCAAACAGAGATGTGACTTGGTTGTACGAGATCCTTGATAAGTGGGTTATCCCCCCAAGCAGAGATTAGACTTGGTTGTGCGATATGCTTGTCATATGTTGGCAAGTGGCAATCCCCCCAAGTGAATATAGGGTGATAGATTAATCTCCCCTATTGTCCATAGATATAAGGTAGCAGCTAAAGCTCCCCTGTGATGATTCTTCATCATTAGAGTGAGACATCATTGTTCCAGATGATATAGAGCAGAGAAGAATAGAGATGAGCATAGAAACCATAGATCTTTTGTTCTAGAAAGAAATTCCTCCCTAGCTGAGAGGAAGTGTTGAAAATTTGGCAGCTCATGGATGAATTTCTCAAAATAGAAAGTTTAAAAATAGAATTTCTAAAAATAAAAAGTCTAGAAATAGAATGATAGATTAATTTCCCTTACTATCCATGGATATAGGGTGGTAGTTGGAGATGTAATATCCCTAAGGGAAAATTAACAGTAAATAATCAAAGCAAAATAGACAACACATCACAAAAATCGAAACAGACAATCAAACCACGAAAATGCTTCCACAACAGCATTGTCTACTCATTTTATTAAATGGGAAAGTTATACAATCAAGGTGTTGGAATGTGTGCACCTAGGCTTGCTTTTAGCAAGATAGCAAAGACCTCAATGTTCCATGAATCACCCTCCTTCAAGACCTATCAATTCGGCTCAACTGTTGTGTTGTAAAACCCACAAAATGGTGCTGCTACCTGAAATGAAGAGTTGCTACAGCCCTCTCTACTGCTCAATAAATTCTGGGAATTTAATCTTGGCCTCTACTCAAGAAACCCAGAATAACCCACGAAGGGTTTGGCAAAAGCTTGACCCCAGAATTTCGAACCCCTTGAGCTTGACTAGCTCTCCAACTGGGAAATTCGGCCTCCTGAATGATCTGCTACTAAAATTCCTCCAAAATACATGCAAATCCTATTAAAAGGCTTCCCAAGCCTTCCCACCAATTCTCCACCTCAAATTCCTTTATCTCCCCACACTCTCAGAATGCCTCTATCAATGGTTGTGTAATCCCTGCGTTGTTTTGGCTCTTTCTGTTGCTGCAAATCGACCTCCTGTTGCTGGTGTGGATTATGCTAAAGAAGAACTCTCTCCTTGGGTTGGCACTTGAAGTCCACTGAAGCAAGGGCTAGGATTTCTGCTTGGAAAAACCTGGTGTGTTGAACAACACATGCAGACTTGGCTCACTACTCAAGCATGCTCTTGTCAAAGACAAATTCGAAAATGATCAATGATAACCAAAAATGAGAGCTCCTCCCTCTTTTATCGAATTGCCTCCAAGGCTACCCATGTGGGCCCACATCGACTTCCACCCACCTTCTTCAAGCTATTGAAAGCATATTCTCCTTTTGGGCCAAAAATGCCTTCGTGGTGGCCCCCACGTTCCACCAAAGCCACAACTTTTCACTGAGCCTATAGTTGGAGTGCCTTTTAGGCCAAAAATCACATATGGATCCCCTAGGCCCCTTTTTTCCTAAGTGAGATAATGTGAGTGCCAAAATTGATTAAAATTTCGATATTCCCTTAGTGAAACACTAAGCAGAAATATCACGGTCCTCCCCGCCAAAATGTTGCTTGTCCTCAAGAAACTGCAAATAAGGATGTTGTAGTATCTGTTCCCCCTCCCAGGTGGCATCCTCATCCGATAGATTCCACCATCGAATCAGAAATTCCATGATGACCCTATTACGCAGGTACCTCTCTCTAGAATTTAAAATGGCCTCTAGTTCCAACACTAAATGACCTTCATCTTCCATAGGGGGTAACTCTATAGTAGCAGTGACTTGCTGCCCTAGTGCCTTCTTGAGGCAAGACACATGAAAAACATTGTGCACCCCGCTCCACGGTGGTAGCTCCAACTCATATGCTACCTCCCCCCACCTTTCGAGCAACATGATAGGGCCCATAGAAGTGGGGTTTCGGTTTTTCAGCCTCTTCTGCTTGAGCGTAGGCTGTAGGTATGGTTGGAGCCTCAAAAATACCAAGTCCCCAACTTCAAACTACCTCTCAACTCTGCCCCTGTCTGCATGAAGCTTCTGCTAATTTTGGGCCATTTGCAAATTGTTTTTTAGAGCCCTCAAGATGTCTTAGCTCTCCTATATCCAGTCCTTGGCCCTTAGGGCCCTCTTGTATCCAAACATATCATCAGCAAAAGACAATGCATCATAACCATATAGGGCTCAAAATGGTGACATACCTATAGACATGTTATGAGTAGTGTTGTAGCAGTATTCCCCCAAATGCAGTGATCATACCAATGCCTTCTACTGCCCTATCACATAGTTATGCAAGTAGCCCTCTAGCCACTTGTTAACTATCTCTGTTTGATCATCCGTTTGTGGGTGGTAACTGGTACTCGAGGTGAGTTTTCTACCCACTAATCTAAATAACTCTTGCCAAAACCCACCCATGAACTTGTGTCCCGGTCACTAACAATGATCTTGGGGAGACCATGTAACTGAAATACCTCCCTGAAAAAAAATTCGGCCATTTGTGAGGCCGAGTACTGGGCTGGAATGGCAAAGAAATGAGAGTACTTCATCAAGCGATCCACCACCACATATATGCAGTCCTTGCCCTGTATCATAGGCAACCCGATAATGAAATCTATCAATATGCTTTCTCATTTTCCCTCCGGAATGGGAAGCGGTTGTAGTAGACCAGCAGGGTGTCTCTTCTCTCCCTTGTGCCACTGGCATGTGTCACACACCTGTATATGCCTCAGAACGTCCTCCTTGAGGCCCTTCCATGCAAAGCGCTCCCTAATGGTCTAGTATGTCTTTGTAAACCCTTGGTGCCTTGCTAGTGGTCAATCATGGGTAGCCTGCAGGATCTTCTCCCTCATTGGGGAGTTGGGTACCAAGTAAATCTGGTCTCGGTAGTAGATCACCTCGTTCATCACCTGATACCGGTCATCCATCACCAACCCATCAAGGATCTCGCATGCAAACTTGTCCTTGGAGTACTCAACGAGTAACCACGCCCTCCAGTCCGGGGCAATGTTCATCAAGAAAGAGGAGGAGGATGCGGCTCTGGCATTTGCATGACAGTATGGGAAGAGGAAGAGGAAGGACATCTCCAGGGTGAAGTGCTTCCATTGTGGGGAGTTAGGTCATTATGCAACCCAGTGTCCCAAGAAGAAGAATAAGGGAGAGGCTTCTGACTCCAAGGTAGCTCCGGTTAAGGCAGAGAAAGAAGTCAACACGAATGATGATTGCGCCATGAATGCTCATGCACCTCTAAAGAAGAGGTGGGGTGACATCGAGCTGTAATCAGGAGGACTACAGAAGATGTAGGGGCAGGATCTTTGAGGTACCCAAACTCTTGGATCATATCTGGATACGGGAGCCCCAAGTGACAGTAGCAGGATCACTGATGTCGGTAAAAGCAAGATGTGAATGGAGAAACAAAGCAGTGCTAGAGTGCAGGTGTCTGTGGCAACGCAGTAGGGGTTTCAACAGTGCGAGAGGCACAACGGTAGTTGCAACAGTGCAGAAAGGCACAAAGGAGGCTGCAACAGTGCAAGAGGCATAGAGGTGTTGCAACAACACAGAGGCAGTAGAGGGAGCATATAATAGCAGCATAGGTAGCTTCAGCATCAGGAGGCTTCTAGCCTAACAAGGATGTCAATAGTTGGGTAGATCAGTTACTTACATCTCAGTAACTGAGTTGTAGTGCAACAGTAGTAGTGGTAGTGCTATGGGTAGCACGATGCAACATGATGAGAGTGAGTTGCAGTGCAGATGCAGTGTTGGGAGGAAGGACCAGCAACAGCATAGATGCAGAGAGCTCTGTAGTACAGATGTAGCAGCGGTAGTGGTAGAGCCACGGGCAACAGTACCGGAGGCAACAGTGCAGAGGATGTTGGGCAGCAGGCCAAGCATCAGCACAGGTACATGTGCATGATTATCAGTGTGATGTTCAGTGGTGGAGCATTACTAGAGCACATTCCTCGCTAAGAGGGAGTGTTGATTTGGGGTAGCATCGAATGTGCTCTAGCAATGAAAATTGGTGCAGAGGCTAAAGCACATGAGATCTCCAAGACCCAGAAATGGTTTGGGGAAATTCCACCCGGTTAGAGAGATATTAAAATAATTAATATTTTTAATGGAGTTCCTACGTCTAAACTTAGGAAAATTAAAATATTAATGGGTATTAATATAAAACTAGTGAGAATGTTCTAAATGACATGGATCAAGCCAAATCTAATCTTAGCCGTTGATTAGAGATTTAATCTTGGCCGTTGAAGACTCAACATAAAAAGTATAAGAGGAGGCTTGAGGGTCAGTTGGAGACACACCAAGATTGATCAGTTAGTTCGATTTTCTGGAGTGAGGTTTGCTGAGAAAATTCGAACAAGTGATCTGAGTTGCAGCGAGGGGCAGTGAGTGCATAGTAGAGAGGCAGAGATAGTGCTAGAGGGCCAACACCGTGATTGAGGAGGCTACGCAGAGCTAGTAGGAGCCACGCAGAGGGCCAGAGAGACTGCGCAGAGGCTAGCAGGTCCTGCGTGGGTGACAAAAAAGGCCAGAGATCTGACACAGAGCAATAGAGGGCTGACGTAGGGGGTTCCAGAGCTACGCAGAGGCCAGCAAGGCTGACGCAGAGCCTCAAAGAATCGTTGGAAGGATTTTCGTGGAGCATACTTGCTGAATATCTACTTCCGAAGAGAGGTATTACTGCCAGATAGAAATCTCTGTTGGGCGAGCCAGTTTGGCACCCTAGTTATACTCAAGAAGGCTGCTTAATAATAAAACCCTCAGAACTGTTGCATCGGTTTTCCCAAGTTGGGTTTTTCGGGGACGATTGTCCAAATATAATGGTGTCCCTTATGTGTTTGTCTGTTATTTTAGTTGATGATCTGTCGATGAGTTGAGACTACATTTGTGTTTATTTTCAGTATTTATATGGTTATATAACTTGTTAAGGAATAAACAAGTAGGTGAAATAAACTAGATAATGCAAGAAGAATTTTTTACATGTTAGACTTAGAAATTTCAACAAGTGGTCCACTTGAAAGCCCCCTTCTTCATCAAATCTGCGAGGGGTGCAGCCAGTTGTGAGAAACCCTTCACAAATTTACTGTAATAGGTGCAAATGCCCACAAACCCCCTCAACTCAGTCACATTCCGAGGCTCTGGCCAATCCTGAATAGCCCTGATCTTATCCTCCTACACTCTGACACCATCCTCCCAAAGGATATGCCCAAGGTAGAGCATCTCAATTAGCCCAAACTCACACTTGGACAGTTTGGCATAGAACTGTTGCTCCTCTAGGATGCACAGTACTATCTCAAGGTGTTGTAAATGCTCCTCCCACATTCGGTTGTAGATCAGTATGTCGTCAAAGAACACCAGCACGAACTTCCTCAACTGCCCACGAAACACGTGGTTCATGCATGATTGGAATGTGGCAGGTGCATTGGTCAGCCCAAAGGGCATAACCAAGAACTCAAAGTGCCCATAGTGGCACTGGAATGTTTTCTTTGGTACATCTTGGTCCCTCACCTAGATCTAATGGTACCCCGACCTCAGATCAATCTTTGAGAAGAACTTTTCTTCCCTAAACTCGTCCATCAGCTCATCTATACGACAAATAGGGTAGTGGCTCTTCAACATTTTCTTGTTGACAGCCTTGTAATCAATGCACATTCGTAAGGACCTGTCCTTCTTTTTCGCCAGCACAACTTATGAAGCAAAAGCGCTAGCGCTAGGTCTAATGTGTCCTAGTGCCAATAGCTCATGGATGGCCCTCTCAATCTCATCCCAATAAGCCTTGGGATGTCGATAAGGGGTGGTGATGATGGCCTGCACCCCTGGCTCCAACTCGATGGTGTGCTCAAACCCCCTGTCAGGAGGTTGTCCCAGTGGTATGTCCCCAAATACCACTGGATACCTGTCAAGAATAGCCTACATCTTCAGATGTGGTGGCTTGGGCTTTCCCCCAGTCTCTAAGATCCTCAACTCCACATCCCACTCGACATCTCCATGTCTCAAGTCAGCTTTCATCCTATGGGCCGAGACAGTCTGTGGGGGGTATGAGTGCATCCCCCGAAGCAACATGGTCTTTCCATTTGGCCCTACAAAATCCATCTCCAGCTTCTGCCAATCTGTAGAGACTCTTCCCAAAGTATAGATCCACTAGACTCCCAACACAACATTGGTCCCTGGTACATCCACCACAAAGAAATGATTTGTCATGGAATAATTCCCCATCGCCACTGTCAAAGCTGGCACATAGTAGGTGCACTGCATGGTCCTATCCCTAGGCACAAGAACTGAGAATCCCTCGAACTCCTTAGTTGTGATGCCCCTCCTTTGAACTAGTTGCGCATCAATGAAGTTGTGGGTAGCCACATTGTCCACTAGTATTGAGACACGTTGTCCCTAAATAGTGCCTCGGATCCTCATAGTCAGAAATTTGGGTACCCCTCCAGTAGGTGCGAAAGAAACTCCCCTTGCTCGTGTTGGTGGTGGTGGTGGTTGTCCTCCTCCTCCTGATGGTGCTACACTATCCTCTCCTGACATCTCAAAATAAGTCTCCTCCTCTACAGCACTGTTAGAGAAGACCTCTATATAGTGAACCTTGCCCGCTGCACACCTGTGGCCTGGTGCCCATGGCTTCTTACAAGTGAAGCACAACTTCCTTTGCCTAAGGTCTCTTCTGGTCATATCGTCCAGCTATGCACACTCTTGATTGGCCCTTGGTGATGGGGCCTTGTTGTCCTTCCCTTTCTGCTGGAAGCCCTGTCTAGGGGGAAATGGTGCCCTTGTCTTAGGTAGGGCATCCTATAGGTCTCAGGCTCTCCCTATGACATCTTGCAATGTAGGGGGCCAGTTGGACCTCACCAACCGACGCAATGGATTTGCTAGCCCATCGATAAACATGAAAATCCTCCTAGACTCTGACAAGTCTAGGGCCATCACCGACAAACACTGAAACTATGAAATGTAGGTTTTTGCACTCCCGGTCTGCCTGAGCTTAGTCAACTCCCTAAAATACTCCTCTGGATCCTTCCTCTCAAACTGCTCCAACACCCTCCTGGTGAACTCATCATAGGCAATCACTTTAGCATGCCCCAACATGGTCAATTCGTGGAACCACCAGTGGTGGGTTTCCCCTTCTAAGTGCAAAGTGGAAATCTTGATTGCCTCACCTTCTGTCATTTGATTCAACTAGAAATAGACATCCATGTTCTCAACCCAAGCCTTTGCTGAGCTCTTGGAGGACCCATCAAAGGTTGGGAGAAACAACCTCCCCACCGTGCGTTGCAAGTCTGTCCCCTGCACATAAATTCCTCCATTTTGTCCCTTGGACTTGTTGTTGCCTTTGAGCTGACAAAAATCTTTGAAAGTAATGGCCCTCCCAAATTCAGGCCCATAAGACTAATACTCCAGGAAGTAGTCTCCATAGGGTGCTCCCTTCTAATCTGTTATCACTGTAAAACTTCCTTCAAAAAATTTGGACAACTTACATGGTTTCTCAATTCTTGTATCAGTCATGGTCAAGTCATGGTCAAGTCATGTTCAAGTCATTTTTATGTTTTAGAGTCTAAGTCATAGGGTTAGAGTCTCATGTCCATCTTCAAATAAAGTTTGATAGCCTCATGCCATGTCCTAGAAGCCTCACCATGTGTTTAGAAGTCATATCTCACATGATTTTGGAGAAATTTTAAAACTAGCTACGAATCCACATTTTCGTAGCGCAGACAGTGTAAAAATCCTATTTTGCGCTACGAAACCCCTGTAGCAGCCTGTTTTAGCAGAAAAAACTGATTTTACTAGTTAACTTCCAGAAGCTTTCCTGAGCAGTGGAAAACTCCTCTCTGAAAAGTGAAAGCAGTTTTCATCCTTAATATACTGAAGTACAAAAACCTCTTCCACTTTCTTCAGATCCATTACTATCTGGGAGAAATGATGGACCAAAGTTGCGCTACAAAACTGCTGTAGGTGCAGTTTTTCACATGCATATTTCTCTGTTTTACACCTGTTTTTCAAAGACACATTCTGGGCGGTAGGGAATGTTTTTCAAAAAACCAAGAGAGGTTTTTGTTCAGCATGGATTTTTTCACAAAAGCCTCCTTCAGGTTTTCTAAATACGTTTTTTGTGAGAAGTTATGAGCTCTGTCCCAGGACCCATTTTTCAGCCAGAACAGAGCAAGGGACAGTCTCCTAGTTTCTAGGAACATCAAGGATCGAGTCTGGACAGATGGAGAAGTATTTTATAAAACCAAGAGATTTTTTTGTTCTAGACATCTTGGACTACAAAAACCTCCTTCAGTTTCGAAAAATGTGTCATGGTTGGGGAGATAAAGGCTCTGTCCCACGTGCCATTTTCAGGGATCCTAAACCTAAAAACAGCGAAACATGTTCCCTAATTTCTAGGGTTTGTCTTCAGCAGTCAGATGACCGCGTGGGAGGCTTCATCAAATTCGAATTATTGAGGTTGCAATTTGTCAAATAATGCTTTAAATTCTTAGATAAGGTTGTTGTAATCATGATAAGGAGTTACACTCCTAGTTGTATTAGGTCACTAGCACTCCTAGTTAACAGCTAGTTCTAATTAATGGTTTTTTTTATGGTTAGAATAGGTGTCACTGATGACAAATTCGAATTCTGTTGATCATTAATGATGGAATCCTAATTGTAAATTCTTTATATAGAGCAAGAGGTTGAATTAGAAAATGGTTGGAAATTTTATAACAGAGTATTGTTTTGGCTTATGTAAAGACAGAGTTCAGTAATATACGTTGGTTTCTTTTCTTCTCAGGATTTATGAAGGATTTCCATGTTCAAAATGTGTGATTTTATTCTTTCCTTAATGTCTTTTATAGTTGCATAGATGTGTAATCACTCAGAATTCACTGATTGTGCTCTGATTTCCTGTATGCATTTATGAACTGTGGTTTTATATGAGTTGTGTTCTGAACATCCAAATGCTAAATGCCTTGAATTCTATGTAAAGGCAATATCATTGTTTACTGAAGTATGATTGACTCCATAGGCCCAATGGAAACTTATGTAATGTTTGTCCAGCCTTCATATTTGTCAATGTTATTCCACAAGAGTTAGCCATCTAATTATTAGTCAAAATCAATAACCCTTTGAGAGAGCCCTCTCAGGCTAAGGAGGCTAAGCCTTAGTCAAAAGATTGGTTTGAAACAATTACTTGAAGTCTTCCTGGTTTGCAGCCTTCCAGGGCTTGATTTTGAGATAACAGGTCCTATGATCCATGGGGCATCATCTCCAAGAAAAGGGTGGAGAACAAGTCAACAGCCTATATTCACACTCAAAGGCCTAAAACTAAAAAATACATGAACTAGATTGAGTGGATGCCTGATACACTACAAGAGGATGAGGAACAAGTAATATCTTCTTCAAGTGTATAAACCCCAAGATAGGAGGAAAGGCAGAGAACAAAAGATAGGTTAGACCAAGGCAAGGAACAAGAAGAGGGAGAAATAGGGAAAAGACCAAGAGAGGATCAATCATCAGAGACTGAATTCAAACTAAAATTTAGAAAAATGACCAGGAGACACATGGACATAGGCAAAGAATCACCGCAACAAACAATCATCAATCTCATTAACATTCCGGATTCATCTCCAACTGGAGGTCAATCTTTTCCTGACACTCCAATTTCAGAAAGGCAACAGTCTCTTCAAGTTTCCTCATCTACAAATGTAAATGGAGAAAACGAGGAGAACATCTTGGACACCTTCAGAGAGATAAATATTAGGAATGAGATGTTTAAAAATAGCACTTATGCCCAATTTTGGAAACAAAGTGCAACTTCTCAAAACAGACTCCTTTCAGCCTTTGATTCAGAAAAAAGAAAAATGCATATGGCATTCTTGGAGGCACAAACAACAAAACCCAAAACTCTAGCTGATTACAAACAAACTTCTTTTGAGTTTGATGTCATGAACGTTCATCCTATTGATCAGTTGGAAATGCACAAACAAACAGGTGAAATGATTTCCTCTACCCTAACCAGTACCTCCATGAGTTTGTTTAAAATGTAGGTGGCCTTGTCAAATGCTCAATCTCAGCTAAAGATGGAAAAGATTTCATCTCAGTCAAAGGACAACAAAATTAAGTCTTTGAAAGAATTAGTAGTAAGGATTGGGTATGATCCTTCAGATGTAAAATCAGCAGGAGAAATAATAAAGAAAAAGGAGTTGGATATAGCAACTTTGAAGAAGCAGCTCAAAATGCTCAAAATGCCCGCAACACATGATCCCTTGAACAAAGAGATAGAAGAAACAGAGAGCCAAAAGGATGAAATGATGAAGTTAATAATAGAACAATCACTCGAAATTAAACAAATAGAAGCAGAGATGGAGAAAATGATACAAGAGAAATATAATGCATCACAGATGGCCAACACTACTATGGAAGCTCTTCCTCTCTCAACTCTTCCTACAACGACACCAACAACTGCAGCTACAAGGACATGAAGTAGTACAAAATAGCTAGCCAGATCCATGGAGGGCATGAATCTTCAGACTGAGGAGATTAAAAGATTAGAAACCCACGTTAATTTTCTGCAGGACCAAATCAAAAGAGCTGAAAGTGAACACTTAGTAGAGATGTAAAGGGCAATGACCTTAATTTAAAGGTTGCAAAAATAAGAGAAAGAATAATCTATTGAGAACACTCTAGAAAGAGTTAAGAAGATTATTTGGAATAACATAATCATTGGTATGAATGAAATTTGGCCCAACATCAAAATTATCTTTGGACATAAAGAATTAGTTGAGAAAGCTAAAGAAGCTATTTTAGCTATGAATGAAGAGTTTGGAGACATGCTAGGAACAACCAATAGGATAATCAAATTTCTAAATTCAAGAAACAGGTATGAGCTGGAAGTGTACAACTAGAAGAAAAATTTCAAAATTTGGAGCTGACAGTGAACAGGTTCTTCAACAAAATTCAACCTTTAAATCAGAAGGGTCTCCTCTCTCTGTTTGTCATAAATGACAAACTCATGGCCAAAGAGGACTATGTCAAGAAACTCAATGGCATAGCCACGGATACTGCAAATCTTTCCAATATCAAAGGCATCATAACAGGAAAAGCATTGCTAGAAGCTATCAACGATTGGATCTACATTGAACATGAACTGAAGCATATTTTTGTAGTCAAACCAACTTTTACAAAATACACTGAAGCTGATGAAATATATAGGAGGCTAATGAAGATTAAGATTCCAGATGAAGAAGTGTGGAGTGACCTGTGTGATTATCAAGAAGAATGAGACAAAGATGATTGAAGTGACAACGTAGATCTGAGTCGGCACCAACCACGTCATTAGAGCCACTATAGTTAAATTGATTTCTCAAGCAACAACATCCCTAAAAAAGAGGACCAAATGTCCCCGTTTTCTCAGCGTGGCCACTTCGTGGTTACACTAGTCGATTTTCTTTCAATATAATTAATAACAGATTGCCAAGTGTATAAGGAAATCACTATAGGTTTTTGTTAAATACTTCATGCATTGGAAGTATTAGGGGTTGGACCCAAGTCATTTGAACTTTCTTTTCTCTTTGGAGCATTGTAATTTCGGGAGGGAGCATCAATAAAAAGGACAGTTTGCAAGATACTTGGTCTATTTTGACTTGGTGATGTCTTCCTTTTTGTGCTAAATGTATCTCTATTTTATTCATTTATGCATCATTAGGTCTTATTGTAAATCAGAAATTCTAGTTTAAGATATGTTGTTGGAGCACCTTATTTCTATTTGTGTTTGCAATCTAAATGTTTTCCTCTGATGTATGATTAAAAAATAATTAACTACTTTTTAATCATTACTGATATCACTTTTCTATCATCTCATTTCTCACTTTGATTTTAGATCCAGTAAAGGCAGTTAGCTTGCCTTGTAAATGCTCTGGAAAATTGATGTTACCATGCATCCTTTGACTCCATAGCCCAATGGAAAGGATTCAAATATGATCTACCCTAACCAAAGAAACAAACAACCAAGTAATCAAGTGATAACTTTCTTTCATTAATTTATCTAGCCTAACACATTAAAGCATTGGAAATAAAGCTAAATCATAAATATACAGAGAGATCCCTCTTTGGGTCTAGGAGGGCTAGATCCTCGACTCCTAAGCAATTTGATGTATCTTTTGTGACTTTGTCTTGCCAATATTCAAAATCATAGAACGATAACATAGTGGTGACCATACTGGTGAACTATTGAAAATTTATCCTTTCATTTGAATTTAGAGTATCTAGTTAAACGATTTGTATGATAATGTTATTCCTAAGATTGGTTTCTTTTCTATTTTTGTATATTCATTCTATCTATGTTTTAGATATGAACACTTTCTCCCAAAAAATCTCTACTAGATCCCATCCAGATCGAAATCCTCCTACCATAGTGGACAATCCTTAAAAGATCTTAAGGAAAACTCCTAGAACTGAGAGTTAGACAAGCAGTAGATTTCTTCACAGAGCGAACTCACTTCCTAAAAACTTTGTTACCTTTCAAGATATCCAGTTTGATTTACACTTTGAACAAGGCTTATTCAGGACTAAATTAGAGAATTGGAAAGATCATATTATCTTTGATCCATCAATCTTACCAAAGAGCCCAGTGAGAGAACTTTCTTCACAAACTGAATCAAATCTTCAACTTTTACAACATTTTGATACTCTACAAGATCATAGTCCCAATTAGATATTCTAAATGGGTATCCAATATTATGCCTACAAGGAAGAAAACTGGTGAAATAAGATTATGCATTGACTTTAGGAATTTAAACAAGGTTTCCCTTAAAGGCAATTATCCCTTACTAAAGATGGATCACATACTGCAAAGGGTAGTGGGTTCTAGTAGGATTTCCTTGTTAGATGGTTTTTCAGGGTTTAATCAAGTTTTGGTACATCCTGATGATCAAGATAAAATGGCTTTTACTACTCCTTGGGGAACTTTCATGTATATAAAAATTCCTTTTGGATTAATGAATGTAGGTGCTACTTTCTAGAGAGCAGTGGACATTGCTTTTTTTGATGAAATTGGACATTTCATTGTGATTTATCTTGATGAAATCACTGTATTTTCAAAGCCTGATGAAGAACACCTAGCACATCTAATAAAATTATTTGAAAAATGCAGAAAGTTTGGTATCTCCCTTAATCCCAAGAAAACATTGTTTGGTCTTGAAGAAGGAATACTTTTAGGCCATATCATCTCCAAAAATGGAATCAGAATTGACCTGAGTAGGATTGAAGGTTTCTTTAAAATTAGTCATCCAAGAAACATGAAAGAACTTCAATCTTTTATTGGAAAAATAATTTTTTTGAGAGGATTTATACCAAATCTTGCTAAACTACTCAGAAATATAAAAAACATGCTCAAGAAAGACACATAAATTAAATGGAATGTGGAAGCCAAACAATATTTTGATCTAGTCAAGCATGCATTAACAAAAGCTCCAGTTTTAACTAGCCCAGATTTCACTAAAGATTTTATTTTCTTTTATTTTGCATGTGAACATACTATTTCTGCTGTGCTATTACAGAAAAACAATGAAGGACATGAACATCCAATAACATTCTTTAGAAAAGATCTGAGAGATGCTTCTTTAAAATACAATATCATGGAAAAACATGCATTTTCTCTATTCAAAGCAATAAAATATTTCATGGTTTACATTTTACATTCTCATGTCATTGCTTATGTGCCTAATGTAATTGTCAAAGATATTCTCACACAAAATGGATCTGATGGGAAGAGAGGTAAATGGATAGCTATGATTATGGAATATGATATATAAATTAAGCCCACCTAGTTGATCAAAGGACTGGGATTAGCCAAATTGATGGCTAAATCAAATTTCAATGCATTATATCAACATGGTATTTGCTCTGGACAATCTCGAGGAACTGGTGACTCCACCAATAGATGAGGCATATATAAATTCCCCCTAGTATGTAGACCTTTTATATGTTCTGTTCAATTTAAATGCTTCTCCTGGATTATCCAAAACAAAGGCTAGATTTCTTAAATTAAAAGCAGTCAAATTTTGCATTGTTGATAATACATTATATTGGAAAGATGCTGGAGGTGTCTTACTCAAATGTTTGTTAAAAGATGATGCTGAAAAAGCTATGCAGGAATTTCATGAAGGTGACTATGGAGGCCATCTTTATTGGAATACAATTGCTAATAAAATCCTTAGATCAGGTTACTATTGGCCTGCACTTTTCCCAGACATCCATAAGATGGTGACTGCATGCCATAAATGCCAAATATTTGAAGGGAAGAGGAAATTACTACCTTTTCCCCTAAAACCCATCTCTGTTGAAAGCCCTTTCCAACAATGGATCAATGGATCAATTCTTTCTCTCTTTGCCTTTCCAACACCTACAATGGATCAATTCTTTCCCTTTGAAGCCTATTATAATGAGGGTTGTATGAGATTATCATCTCCCTCTTGATCCATCCATCCTCGTAGAAATCATTGAAGTCATTTGAGGTGTACTCTCCCCCATTAAATAACTTCAAAACCTTGATCCTCCTCTCTATCTAGCTATCTAGTTGGGATTTGAACTCTTGAAATTGACTCAATAACTCATCCTTGATCTTCATGAAGAAGATTGAGGTTTTCTTGGAATAGTCATCAATGAATGTGACATAGATCTTTTCTCCCTATACTAATTCCACTAATATTGGCCCACATAGATATGAGTAAATAAGATCCAAAATCCATTTTGATCTACTATAGTTACTATGAAAATCATCCTTGGCATTCTTTCCAAGTGCACACCCTCTACACACACCTTGTTGCTCAATGCTCAAATCTAGGAGACTAATGACAATATTCCTCAAGATTAGTAACCCCCTATATTGCAAGTGTTATAAACCTTGCACCTTAAAAATGATAAGGAACCAATACTTACAATCAACTTCGATGGGAAAACATAATGAATACAATGTATACGACAAGATTTTATGATCCCAAGACTAGATCTCCTTAGTATATATATAGGAGACAAAGGGTACAACTATGAGACCATGAAAGGTTCTATCATACATAACAATATAACTATAGAAATGTTATCACTCAATATCTAGGACTTAATAAGGGGTTTTAGGGTTAACATAGGGCTTATATAGGGATTAACGTGTCCTTCCCCTTCAAAAAAGTGTTGTACTCAACACTTGACTATCTGTGGGTACTCATTATATTATGTATTGAGACTATTAGATATAGGAGGCTTCCAATCATCGACCTATACATGCTCTAATTTTCATAAGGGGATTCATCCCCCTTACTCAACTTGCACCCTACGATCATAAGTGTGCTAACATGTGCGGAAGCTTCCATGCCAAATTTCTTCAAAATTTCTTTTAGGTTTTTGGTTTGAGAGGTGAGTATACATTTACTTGATTGAGTAACCTGTAATCCAAAGAAGAATGACATTTCTCCCAACATGGACATGTCAAATTTCTTTTGCATTTCTATTGAAACATATTGACCCATTTGATCCACATCTCTTCCAAAGATGATACCATATACATACACAACAATGATTAGTAAATTATCATTATCAATTTTAATATAAATATTACTATTTGTTGTGCCTCTTTGAGTCCTTCCTGTCATAGATATCTATCAAGCCTTGAATACTAGGCTCTTGGATCTTGTTTTAATCCATAGTGTGCTTTATTTAGTTTACGGAGTTGATCTACATCTTCATAACCCTATGGATATTTAGTGTACACTTCCTCTTCTAGATCACCATTCAAAAATGTGTACATGACATCCATTTGACATACTTTGAATTTTCTAAAACATGCAAATGCTAAGAACATTCTTATTTCTTCAAATCTAACTACAGGAGAAAAGATTTCTTCCAAATCAATGCCTTCTACTTGTGCATACGCTTTGTAGACTAGTCTAGATTTATTCCTCACTACTTATCCAAATTCATTCAACTTGTTTCTAGAGGCCCACTTGGTGCCAATTACATTTTTGTCTTTTGATCTAGGAACAATTTCCCACATGTCATTTTTACCAATTTGATCTAGTTCTTCATTCATGTCCTTAACCAAATGCTTATCTTCACTAGCTTGGTTAAAACATTTGGGTTTTATTTTGGACAATAGTGCTAGATTTGAATGAATGGGGGTGCTGATTAGTTTACTTATAGTTTGAACTATTGATTCTCTATTACCAAGTATTTTATTTTCAGGATGAAATAATTCACATACTTGATGGAGTTTTGTGTTGAATAAGAAAATAACGGCGAGGGGGGGGGGGGGGGGGTGGATCAGTAATTACTAAGGTTTTTGAATTTTAAGTTAAATCTTTAATTTCCTTTCACTCTTGGAAATTACTTATGTGAGAATTATCAATAAAATACATAGGCAAGAATGTAAACCATTCACATGAACATGCAATCCATCAATTGAGCAACATGCACATATTCACACAAGTATTTTTATGCGAAAATCCAAAGGGAGAAGACCACCAATCTGTTTGTTATTATGATGTAATTTAAGCTCCTACTTAATTACATCAAGTTGTTTGTCAAAACCCACTCATAGGAGGCCCTAAAACTCTTTAAGATAGCAAGCCACTACTTGCCAAGAGGAACCAACCCCTTATGAATTCAGGGCACCACCTACTCTAGCCAACTATTCTACTTTTCATACAATTTCTATACTGTGAAAACGAAGGCCTATATAAATGCACAAAAATATAAAACCTAGTCAATTGTTCCACAAAACACCTTCCTCTCTACTTTGCAGTCTTTATTTTCACTGCACACTTCACTACTCAATTAGCTATGGTCTCAACCCTCAATTGCTTTGTATAAATATCAACTCTCAGCCACAATCATCCTTCTTCTTACACTTGGTTACTTACAATACCTCACACGTTTCACTCTATGCACAATACTACTTTACATAGGTCTCAATGTTTTCTAAAATTTTTTGGTTACCATGGACATAGTGAACACCACTCCTTGTCATCTCATCAACCATTGCATTCAATACATATAGTGGCACATTGGTCTTCAATTAAAAACATGAGTATGGGATCAATTTACTTGAGAATGGATGACTTGTTCAATCTCATAACTGCATTTCTTGTTGGGCACACACAACTGTTTTGTATTGGCAACCGGAGTATGGGTAGAATTTACTCAACCATCATAAATAATCATGGTTCCCTTTGCAGCTTTGTTAGTCTCTCCAAATATGACTATAAACTATTGGAGATTTAAATACAAAACATGGTTCTCTTGCTCATTAATTGTGCTGATGCATAAAAGTCATGATTAGGATGGCATTCATTGCTATGGTCAATGCTCCATTAATGCTCTAATCATCATGGCCCTTGTTTCCTTGAATAAAATATCTATGTAATATGTGTTGACTCTAGAAATGCCCCCGGTTCTCTAGTAAACTTGATGGCACCTTCAAATGTTGTTGACCCATTCATTTTTACTTACCTGGCCCCTAGTATTTTTCCTCTAGCACAATTTTTCTTTGTTTTTGGCTCGAAGGCCCTTGGTCATCCAACACATGAAAAAATCACGGCTTAGAACATCACTAGGCCCCTTTGAGCTATAGCCTGTGATGCCTTAGAAGCTACACATTTACCTTTCATGCCCATGGTCACAAGGTGCCCACAGAACCGAGTCTCAACGATTAACATTGGCCCCGTCTCCTTTTACCATGATGCTTCTATAATGTGCACTTTAAAACCTTCCAGGGTCTACCTTGTAGGGTTACGTGTCCTGTGGGGCCACCTTGTGCCTTCTCCCATTGGTTTGTGGTTTACCATGTATGTGTTGATGTGTCCTGAGACTATTGTCCCACTACTTTCTCCCTTGCCCCCTTTTATTTCCTCTGGTGTAAGCCTTATGGGCTTACATGTCTAGTGGGACCACCCAACGTCTCTTTTCATTAGTTCTCCACTCTACTCTGCTATCTTGGTGCCTTGTTAGCCTACAACTACTGCCTTTACGCCTTTATAACCAGTCAGAAACAAGGCCTTAGGGATGACATGTCCTGGTGGGTCTGCCCAAAGCTTTTTCATTAGTTGTGCACTGCCCAACTATTCTACCACTGTGTCTCGGTGCTTCATTATCCTGTTACTCCCTTGTTGCACTCTTTGATTTCCTCTAGGGTAATGCCTCAGGGATGACAACATGTTTATGTTACTACTACAACATGGTGCCTTAGGATTGGTCCAAGTGTCACACATTTTTGGCCCACTCGTGTACCTAAAAATGTTGAATTTGCATACGATGTTTCCCCATGTACTAATATCATGCTAATGTCACTTTCCACCATTTCTTCCAACCCATCATAATGAGCCAATCACGCTGCACCATCTATCCCATTCTCATTCATCCATTTTGTCTTGGGTATGAAGATAGAAGGAGTTCCAGCCTTTGTTCTGTGCCTAATTCCTTCATTAAATTTATAAGGGTCTCGACCATTTCCTTATCATTGCATTTATTTTCCTTGCTACATTGTTTCCATGTTCCCCCGACGCTTCTATCTCAACCTACTCTTTCATGTCCCTTTAAACCTTTTGGGGTCACCTCGTTGGGATGACATCATGCTCATGTCCACTTGGTTCTTAGAGCAAAACTGTTTGTGGTTTGTGCTGAGAAAAGTGACCATTCCGCCACCCCTTTGCACCATTTGTGGTTTTAGGGCAGGGGGTGTCAGAATCAACCTCCGTTGTCAATCTTGAGATCGACGGTTTAGTCAAACAACTTTGCGCCACCCTTCCACACTTTAACTATCAAGCGATAAACCCTGTCAGAATTACATCAATGCCTTAGTGGGAATGTGTGGCAGAATATCCATCCACGAACTTGACCATCATTTAAACAATCACCTCCACCAACTGTTTCACCACGTTTTACAATTCCATTAAACTAAAACTTGCTCGAAAGGGTCCTCTAACCACTTTTAGCTCTATCCTTTGACTTTGAGGGTGTTGACTTTGAATGTCAATACCTTCGATTTAGGAGGCCATTTTTGGACTTCTATATATCACTAGAAAACTCTTTCTAAGCACTATCTAACTATTCAACTTCCAAGAACATATAAGCTAGGCTCTTCAGGAATAATTTCCTCCAAATACTGGGACTCCCTTACCATCATAGGTACAATATTTTAGCTTCTTACCTCATCCTACTACTATGTTGTTTCTCTACTAAGGACTCAACAACCATGGGAGTCCCCCTGAGCTTGACATACCATGCTCATCAATGCTATCTTGGTTGACACCAATGACAATGCATTGGATGTTGCCATCCATTCAGACAAAGCCAACTTCCCAACAATCCCGCCTTTTGGAATTGATGGCAATAGAACACGCTCACCCTAAAACCAAGCATGATTTTCTCCATCTTTGTAATTCCCCCAACATCAATAAAATTCCCCCCCCTTTGACACCAATGACAAGGGGTGCACCCAAAATTCCCCCCAAAACTTTGTATCATACTCTCCAAGTGATTCCATAGTCTGAGTATCCTCCAATGCTCATTGTGATTGAGTCATTTGGATGGAGGAGAGATAATTCCTATTTGTTGCCTAAGATATTAAAAGGGTTCTCATGTCTGTGGCTTAGTAAAAATATCTACAAGTTGTTCATTAGTGGCTACATATTCAAGTCAAGCAACATTAGCACCAACTTGTTCTCTTAAGAAATGAAACTTGATGGGAATGTGCTTGGTCTTTGAGTGCATTACAAGATTTTTAGAGGTGTTGATAGCACTACTATTGTCACACATTATTGGAATTAAATCAGTCAAGTTTACCTTGATATCCTTTAAGGTCTACTTCATCCTCATAATTTTTGTGCAATAAGTGGCAACAAAAATGTATTCTACTTTAGTTGTTGATAATGAGATTGAGTCTTGTTTTTTATTGGCCCAACACACTAAACAATCTACTAGAAAGAATGTTTCTCCATAGGTACTTTTCTTGTCACCAAGTCTGCTTGCCAAATTAACATCAATATAAGCCTTTAACTTAAAAAATATGCTTCTAACATACCATAGCCCATAGTCTATTGTGCCTTGTAAGTATTTGAAAATCCTTTTTATAAAAATGGCATGGATTTTGTGGGCCAGGCTTGAAATCTGGCAACCAAACCTACTACTTGCATGATGTCTGCTCTTGAGGCTAAGAGGCACAATAGGCTTCCAACCATTGATCTGTAAATTGTTTGATTTACTAGAGGTGTCTCATCTTATTCACATAACTTACAACCAGTAACCATGGGGTTACTAGCTGGCTTACATTCTTCCAATATGAATTTCTTCAATGTTTCTCTCAAATACTTGGATTGCGAGATGAAGATTCCATGTTTTGATTCAGAAATTTGGAACCCTAGAAATAAGTATAGTTATTCTATCATGGCCATCTCAAATTATTTTTTCATATAGTTTGCAAATTGGTGTCCCAACTACTCCAATTCGTCGTCAAAGATGATGTCATCTACATAAACCACCACTATTAACAAGTAATCATCTTTATATTTTTTATACAGATTTCTATTTGCAATGCCTCTTTTTAAGTCTTGTTGTTGGAGGTATTTATCCATCCTATTACACCAAGCTCTAGGAGCTTGATTGAGCCCACACAAAGCCTTTTTCAGTTTACAGACATAATAATCATTCTTTGAGAGCATGAAACCTTTTGGTTTCTCTATATACACTTCTTCTTCTAGATCGCCATTGAGAAAAGCCTATTTCACATCCATCTAGTATACCTTGATGTTCTTGTGACTAGAAAAAGCATGAAACATTCTAATGGCTTCTAATTTGGCTACAGGTGCAAAAGTTTCTTCAAAATCTATCCCTTCTATTTTATCATACCCTTTGCAGACTAATTGAGCCTTGTTCCTGATTACTTGACCTTTCTCATTTAGCTTATTTTTGAAAACCTATTTGATGCCTATAACTTTTTTCTCTTTAGGTCTTGGAACAAGCTCCTAAGTGTCATTATTTTCAATTTGATCCAATTCTTCATCCATTTCCCTCACCCAAGAGTTACCTTCACTTATCTGGCTGAGATTCTTAGAATCAATTTGAGATAACAGAGCAAGAATTCTACAGCTTGAGCTGCCAAGGAATCTCCTCTTGGTTTGAACACCAAGTCTTTGATCACAAATAATTTGAATTTCAGGATGTTGTTTCTGCACATACCTTGAAGGGGTTTTGGGCCTTGGCGTTGTACTCATTTCCTCATCTCCGTCCTTTGCCTCAATCTCATCATGGTCTGAGAATCTAGTGGGTGAAATTCCTTCTCCATCTGAGTTTACAATTTATTTGGATGAACTTAATCATGGTATTATTCCAGTCACTACAATGCCAATGTAGTCTTCAACCCTTTTTCTTCTCTTGTTAAAGCATTTGTAGCCTTTTCTTTTGACTGAGTATCCAAGAAATATACATTCATCAGCTCAAGAGTCAAAATTTTCAAGATTTTTATCATTTCTTTTGATAAAGCATTTTCTCCCAAACACATTGAAGAGTTTCACTGATGCCGGTCTCCCTTTCCATAATTCATAGGGAGTCTTATCACTATTAGGCATGAGTTGTGTTTTGTTTTCTAAATACATTGTTGCTTATGTTGCTTCTCCCCAAAAGGTCTGTGGTACATATGCCTCATCCATCATAGCTCTAGTCATCTCTTGGATTGTCATGTTATTTATCTCCACTACTCCATTTTCTTGTGGGGTTCTGGCCACCGAGTACTTATTGTGTTAAATTATGGTATGTTCTATGCTTAGAGTAGTTTACTTATCTTTCTTATTATTATCCACAGATTAACAATCACATGTACATAAGTAAAGTGTAGATAGAACATTAAATGATCAATAGAAAACAAGGCAATACAAGAGACACAAGATGTGGCGGCTAGCTAGGGACAAACCCAATATGAGGAAACCCTTTGGTCAAATATTCTTTTATCTTCAATAATTCAGCAGAGAGAAATAGTACAAAAGTCTGATTTATATTAGTAGCAGCAAACCCTAGATCAGTGGCATCAAAATCATCGGCATCACCGGCATCAATATCATCAGCATCACCAACATCAGCGTCATCGGCATCACCAACATCATCATCATCGGCATTACTGGCATCAACATCATCGGCATCACCGGCATCAACATCATCGACATCACTAGCATCAGCATCATCGACATCACCGACATTAGCCCTAAACTAGGGTAGTCAATATCTTCCAAACAGAAGGTTAGATCACCTCGATTCCTGTGCCAAAAATTGCAGATTTCCAAGGAGAGTCAGCTTCACCTACTACGTAGTTAAGAGAGAGAGAATGCTGGTCAACATTGATCAAAGTTCCAATCTGCAATTTGTAAACCCTTAGAAAACTGCGTCCTTTCTTCCCACGTGTGAGAGAGAGACCTATATATGCAGGAGAGAGAGCGACACTCTTTTCTGCACAGAAGAGAGAGAGAGATGGATGAGAAGTGTGTCCAAATTAGGAGGAGAGATCCTGTGTTTATATGCAAACATTGATGATGAATAGATGTGTCTATTGGGCTTTTGAGCCTACATAAGTTGCTGGTTGACTTTGACAATTTGTCCATAATCAAAATAAATTCATATCTCCATAAATAATTATCGGAATCAGATGATATTTAGATCAATCCTACACATCTCAATGAGAGAAATCTAGATAAAATATTATCAACCATGAATAAGGTGATCTTCATGGAGTTTGGCCCTAGTTGCCAATTTTAACACTCCCTCTCAACTAGGGAGAACTCCATCTGCAATTTGTTTGATCATCGCTACCATTCATCCATCAAATGCACTGCCCTGAATAGATTGACCCCTGTTCTACTCTACTCTGCTCTGCCTTGCTATGCTCTGCTTTGCCTTTCTATGCTATGCTATGCTCTGCTCTGTTCTGCTCTGCTCAAACTGTGAAGAAGAAAAAGAAGAAGAAGTGATCAAGGATGTATCATACCATCCTCCACTGACTCAAAGTCAGTCTCAGAGTGTGTACCACTGTCCCAAACCAGTCCTCTACTGACCTGAAGTCAATGTTCTCACTGGTCCCAGACTAGTCCTCTACTGACCCGAAGTCAGTGTTCTCACTGGTCCCAGACCAGTATCATTGATCCCTTATCAATGAAGGTAATCCTAGGATAAGGAGTATGGTAGATACAGTGATGCGTCCATCGATACTACTATGGTCCCTATCCTCATTTCCTTGCTCATTGATCAAATGAGAGGTACTTCCCATGAGTCTGAGACTGCATGGGTAGGATGCCTTGACAGGAGAACTAATCATCTTGTCCACAGGAGAGTGAATCATCCTGTCCAACAAGAGAGCGAATTATCTTGTCCACAAGAGAGTGAATCATCCTATCCATAGGAGAGCGAATCATCCTGTCCCACAAGAGAGGGAATCATCTTGTCCATAGGAGAGCGAATCATCCTATTCATAGGAGAGCGAATCATCATGTCCCATAAGAGAGCGAATCATCTTGTCCATAGGAGAGCGAATCATCCTGTCCATAGGAGAGCAGATCATCCTGTCCACAGGAGAGCGAATCATCTTTTCCATAGGAGAGCGAATCATCCTTTCCCATAGGAGAGCGAATCATCTTCTCCCACAAGAGAGCGAATCATCTTGTCCATAGGAGTGCGAATCATCCTATCCACAGGAGAGTGAATCATCATGTCCATAGGAGAGCAAATCATCTTGTCCAATGGATGCCATGAAGAACTAATCATCCTGGCCTATAGGAGAATGAATCATCCTATTCCACAATTGCCATGGAGAACACATCATCTAGGCCCAGAGGAGAACTAGTCAACCTATTCCATAGTCCCCACGGTGTGTCACAGGGGAAGGTTGAACCTTTTACCCTATACAAAGTGCACCAACAGGGGATGGTGAGTCATCCTGTGGTCATATGTCGCTCCAAGAAGTACCCTCCACTCCCTTAGGGCTCCCAGAGCTCAATACATCATACTTGACCCTCATCAGAGGGCCTCTAAATGACACCAAGTCATTCTCAGAAAGTCAGGAATTTGACCTTTCCTAGGGGCTTTGTTAGAATGTCGGTGACCTGTTCATCTATACCAATATGTTGGAGCCTTATTTCTCCTTGCTACACCATATCTCGAATATAGTGGCACCTGATATTGATATGCTTGGAGCGATCATGAAATACATGATTTTTTGATAAATGGATCCCACTCTGGTTGTCACATAGAATGATGGTGGTATCCAATGTAAATCTAAATAGCTCACTGAAGAGATTTTGCAACTAGACTGCCTCACAGGAGGCCATGCTAGCAGCAATATAATCTGCCTCGGTGGTTCTTAAAGCCACCGACTTCTGCTTCTTGCTCATCCAGAATATCAAAGCAGATCCCAAAGAGAAACAACACCCGAAAGTGCTCTTTCAGTCCACCTCACTGCCTTCCTAATCAGCATTAGTATACCCAAGTAGTCTTACATCTTCGGCAGTGTATCTTAACGCATAAGTAGTTGTGCCATGAAGATATCTCAACAGATTCTTGGCACCAATCCAATGTATGTGGTGAGGTTCAACCATATGTTGACTCAACGTGTTGACTACAAAGCATATATCTGGATGGGAGTTCACTAAGAACATTAATGCTCTGATGAGTTGATGATACTTGGTGGCATTTCGTAAAACATGTCCATATGCACAACTACTTAACTTTTTGAAGTCAAGCTCCATTGGGGGAGTTATAGGCTTGCAATCCACCATACCGAATCTTTCCAATATCATCACCACATATTTTCCTTGAGATAGGAAAATTTCCCCTGGTTTCTATCAAACTTTAAGTCCTAGGAAATAGTGCATCAGTCCTAGGTCCTTCATTTCAAATTCAGAAGCCAACTCCCTCTTACATTTGTGAATGAGAGGGTCTGCACCTGTTAGAAAGAGGTCGTCAACATACAACACAAGTATGATAGGTTTGTCATCTTCAACCTTAAAGTAAAGGTTGGAATCGACTTCACTCCTAGTGAATCCCAACTTCATCAAGTAGCTATCGATCCTCTCATACCATGCTCGAGGTGCTTGCTTCAGCCCATAGAGGGCCTTCTTCAACCTGCACATATGATATTTTCTATCATAAATATGAAATCCTTTGGGTTGCTCCATGTAGACCTCTTCTTTGATCGAACCATGCAAGAACACGGTCTTATCATCCATTTGATGTAGTTTCCATCCTTGTGAAGCTGCAAGGGCTATGATCGAGTGGATGGTGGTATATTTGGCAACATGTGCAAATATCTCGTCATACTCTTTTTCTTTCGGTTCCATGGTGTTAGCTTCTTGAGAGCTCCTCACTGTAGGAAGATTGTTCACCTTGCTGAGAGCCTTATCTTCATCAAAGGTGACATCATGACTAATCACGACTTCCCTTTGGTTGGTTACATAGATTTTAGAGCCCTTAGTATTTTCACTATAGCCCACGAAGATTCCTTTCTTTCCAGATGCACCCAATTTATTCCTTTTCTCTTTTAGCACATGAAAATATATAGGGCTTCCAAAAATTCTAAAATGAGATATATCAGGTTTATTACTAGTGAACATTTCTTCAGGAGTTTAGGAACTCAATGCTTGATAGGGGCATCGGTTTTGTATATATATGGCGGTGTTTGTAGCTTTAGTCCATAGAATCTTCAGAAGTCTTTGATCATGAAGCATATCATGGATAGCTTTCATAATCGTACGGTTCTTCCTTTCTACCACACTATTCTGTTCAGGAGTGTATGGTGTCGTAGTCTCCCTCTTAATGCCAACCTCTTTACAAAAGTCATGTAACTCGTTAGATTCATATTCAGTCCCATTATCAATCCTTAAGATCTTGATTTTCTTTTCGGTTTGATTCTTGATCAAGGCTTTGAAGTGTCAAAAGCAAGAGAACACTCCATCCTTATTTTTCAAGAAATATATCCAAGTCTTGCGAGAATAATCATCTGTAAAAGTGAGGTAATATGAATATCCTCCCAAGGAGTTCACAAGCATCATACCAGATATGTCCGAGTGAACTAACTGCAATATATCAGAGGTCTTTCTTTGGCTTGAGGGGAATGGTCACCTTTTTAGCTTTCCTTCGGCACATCCGGGACATACACCTTCTTGCTCTATTCTGAACTCGGGCATCCTGGTCACCCTTTTTTTTCTTACATTAGGTAGAGCTTTATAATGAAGGTGAGCAAACCTACGATGCCATAGTTCGGATTGAAGAGATTTGTTACAAGACATGACACCTAGCATACTTCCTTTGACCTGATATAATGAATCAGCTTGAAATCCAAGAGTGAAGGTGTCTTTAATATTGTTTTTCCATACACGTACCTTGCCATCGCTGAAAGCCACATTGTAGGCTTTGTCCTCCATTGCCAAAATGGACACCAGGTTCTTTTTGAGATCAGGTACATATAATACATCCTGTAGGTGATTGTATTACCTTGATTTAATTTAAGAGAGACATTGCCTACACCTTTCATAGGATATTTCATATTCCAGCCTTTCCTTGGATTTAGCCTTGGAATTGTTTCTTCTTTTAGCATGAGAAGAAAAGGTAGTGGGATGACCTTTAAGTGTGGGCATTTCCTGTTCTTCCATCCTTTCTTCTTCTTGAGTGCATCTTGCCATTAATTCATCAAATCTGGGAATTACATTATTGTTGATAAGAGTAGTATTGAATATATACCATTCAGATGGTAGTCCTCCAAGAGTTGTGAGTGCCATTTCCCTGTCAGGAATTACTTCCCCAACAGATAGGAGATCATTCTTGATCTCGGTGATTCTTAAGAAATATGCTTTCATATTTTCATCTTTGCCCTTCTTAATTTCCTTCAGCTTATTTCTAAGAAACATAACTTCATTTGCATCATTAAATTTAAATAAACTCATTATTCTATCGTAGATTTCCTTGGAGGTGTTCAGCTTAGAAACATAGGCCACCAAGCGCTTGTTGATAGAGTCCCAGATGATCTTCTTTGCTTTGACTTCTCCAGATTTCCATTTGTTCTTGGCAACAACGGATGCATTTGATGGAGGCTCAAGAATATTGCCTCTCACATGGTCCAACACTTCTTGATATTCTAAAGTCAGATCGAGAGACATCTTCCATCCATGATAGTCAGACTTCTCATGGAGCTTGTCTTCGGATAGGAAGAGTGTTAAGGACCCCATAGTTCTTTTTAGATAGTCTTGCCAACCTTCTCTTCAATGATTGCTCTTTCTCTTGCTTGGGCTTTATCTTCACCTCAGATTTGATACCATGTTAAATTATGGTATGTTCTATGCTTAGAGTAGTTTACTTATCTTTCTTATTATTATTGACAGATTAACAATCACATGTACATAAGTAAAGTGTAGATAGAACATTAAATGATCAACAAAAAAAAAGGCAAGACAAGAGACATAAGATGTGGCGGCTAGCCAGGGACAAACCCCAATATGGGGAAACCCTTTGATCAAATCTTCTTTTATCTTCAATAACTCAGGAGAGAGAAATAGTACAAAGTCTGATTTATATCAGTAGTAGCAAACCCTAGATCAACGACATCAACATCAGTGGCATCAGCATCATCAGCATCAGTATCAGTGGCATCACCAGCATTAGCATCATCAGCATCACCAACATCAACATCATCGGCATTACCGGCATCAGCATCATTGGCATCACCAGCATCAACATCATCGACATCACTGACATCAACATCATCGGCATCACCATCATCAACCCTAAACTAGGGCAGTCAATATCTTCCAAACCAGAGGTTAGATCACCTCAATTCATGTGCCAAAAAGTGCGGATTTCCAAGGAGAGTCAGCTTCACCTACTGCGCAGTCAAGAGAGAGAGAATGCTGGTCAATGCTGGTCAAAGTTCCAATCTGCAGTTTGTAAACCCTTAGAAAATGTTATGAAACCAACTCAAGAAAAGATAAAAAAGATAGATCAACACCTTAGAATTCAGCCTCTTCTAGGGGGAAACCTCCTTTACATTACATAAATGAACAATTCTTGGATGATACAAATGAAAAGACCTCCCCTCTATGTATAGGAGTCTAAGGGGTCATAACATAATCAGAGCCTACATAAAAATAATAATGTAAGGGCACAATAATAACAATAGTGGGCTTCTATGGGGCACAATAGTAACAATACGGGCACTACATGGGTACATCAGTATAATAAGTGGGTTGTAATAATAATAATAAGGGGTTACACTAGTATTATAGGGTCCTAACATGCCCCTCTCCTTCAAAAAGTGTTGTCCTCAACACTTGAGTAGTTCTTGATGCTTCTGTATAAAATTATTGTCCTCCCATGTGGAATATTCAGTGGGTAAATTCTTCCACTTGACGAGATACTCTGAAATTGATTGATTTCATAGCTATCGGGTTCTTGTTTCTGTGACTGATCTAGGTTCCAATATGGTTTTTCCTTCCTCTTCAATTTCTGGCAGTATTGTTTGAATTGGGATCTTTTGCAACTTTTGAATAAGCGGCCATACTTCTTTGTCCTTCTCCCATTCATCCCTTGCTTCGTTTATCCAATCTGGTTGGATAATAGAAATAGCACAAAACAATGCTTCCACATCCTCATCCTTGAAGAGTCTTCCCATTCGGTAAGGTCGCCATTTTTTAAGTGCATTTAGTATTGCCAACATTTCCTTCTCATAAATAGCTTGCTTGAGATGTAGTAGTAAAAAATACACCAATCCACCTACATTCAAAAAAAAAACATTTTCACTCGATGTTGGATCTACCTATTGTTTCGTTGATTTTGCACTTAAGTGGTGTTATCCATTTAAAGTTTGGAGGGAACTTGTTGTTGATGCTCGACGTGATCTTTCACTGCTTGAACCTTTTTCTTCTTGATATGTCCTTCTATCTCTAGAGTTTGAGGAGTGGTAATTCCTTCCAATCCTTTACAAGATATGGTCGGATTAATTTCTTGATGCTCGATGTGATCTTTCACTTCTTGAACATTTTTCTTCTTGATATGTCCTTCTATCTTGATAGTTTGAGGAGTGGTGATTTCGACCAATGAATTACAAGATATGGTTGGATTCATTTCTTCTTTCTTGATGTGATCTTTCACTTCTTGAACATTTTCCTTCTTGATATGTCCTTCTATCTTGATAGTTTGAGGAGTGGTAATTCTTGCCAATGCTTTACAAGATATGGTCTGATTCATTTCTTCTTTCTTCTGGGGTTGGGTCCTGGCGTATATCCTCTTCTTTTATGTTTCTTGATCCTTTTCTTCCTCTCTTCATATTCTATGTAAAATAATTTCTTCTCAGCACACTTATGACCTTTAGTGCATTTGCTATCACAATTGTAACAAAGCCCTTTTTCTCTTTTTTCTTCCAATTGTTGTGGTGTAACCTTGTAGGTTGTGGAAGGCTAGGAGAAACAACACTTCCATCTTCATAGCTGTGAGGGGTAGAATTCATTGTTGCCATAATTTTACTTTCTAGTATGTCACAAAGCCCTTTTACTCTTTCAAATTGTTGTGGTGTTGCTCTAAAGAAGGTGTTTCTCTTTGTATCCTCATAATGTGCTATCATTTCCTCCGTGAAAATTGACCACGTAACAAGTTTTTTACGAGAACAAAGCCCTTTATACCATAAAATTTGATCTGGTTCTAAATATGAAGATGCAATACATACCTTTTGTAACAGTGGTACACCATGTATATCAAAATATTGCTCCATGAAGTATCCAATTTACCAGATCCTTGCCATCAAACTTCCTCATATCGCCTTTTCTTGATTTTAGGAGCTTGATCTTGAAATAACTATAACTCTGTAATTTCGGTTCTTCCAGTTCTAAAATTGCAACTTGTAGTAGCCTTCTGTGTCCTCTTTCCAATGCCACCAATCTGATCGAATTTAGATTCTTCAAGGCGGAGTTATGCACAATCTCCAAATATGACCTGATTATAAACCTTTCCAGAAGAGCGAACTTGTAAGAAGTGCCACGTTTCAATATTTTAACCTTAGTATCTGAAAACTATACACAGGAAACTACAGTCTGTCTTATTTTTGTAACTTCTTACGAAATTTCAATCTGATGCTCAAAACAAAAGTTATCACGCATTTCCCCAGGTCACCTGTTTGGAATGAAATTCGGGAGTCTACAAAAATGCCAACTTCCTCAGATCATATCTCTGCAAATATAGCGCGAAACACTCTGAAATTCGAACGTGAGGTTCATAACGACTTTTTCCCAAATGGGTTTTTGTTTTAGAGTTGG
Organism: Pinus taeda; assembly: GCA_000404065.3. Classification (NCBI taxonomy): domain Eukaryota; kingdom Viridiplantae; phylum Streptophyta; class Pinopsida; order Pinales; family Pinaceae; genus Pinus; species Pinus taeda. The sequence continues at coordinate 203,744 of APFE031607125.1, forward strand.
AAACGTACCAGGAAAAAAGTTATAGCACAAATGCCACGATGACCTGTTTGGAGCAGCGAAACCCTAGAATTCAAAGCTCTGATACCAAATGTTATGAAACCAGCTCAAGAAAAGATAGAAAAGATAGATCAACGCCTTAGAATTCAGCCTCTTCGAGGGGGAAACCTCCTTTACATTACATAAATGAACAATTCTTGGATGATTCAAATGAAAAGACCTCCTCTATATATATAGGAGTCTAAGGGGTCATAACATAATCAGAGCCTACATAACAATAATAATGTAAGGGCACAATAATAACAATAGTGGGCTTCTATGGGACACAATAGTAACAATATGGGCACTACATGGGTACATCAATATAATAAGTGGGTTGTACTAATAACAATAAGGGGTTACACTAGTAGTATAGGGGCCTGACAGACAATCCCAAGCATTCAAAGGAATAATCCAAGAGAAAGAAAGAAGAGGAAGCAAAGAAAAAAAGAGGAAGAGGAGAGGAAGAGGAAGGAAGAACAAGAGAATCAAAAGTAAGAAGAAATCAGGAAAAGGAAAAAAGTGTCTGAGAAAATAAAGAAGAAGAGAATAGAAAAGAAGGATGAAGAGCATAAAATGAAATAAGAAGAAGAATCCAAAAGAAAAAAAATTGAAGAAGCTGAGAAAAAGAAGGAGGAAGAAGCATTGGCTAAGCAATTAGAAGAAGAATTACTTAACAAGGAACTAGATGATAAAGCATAGAAGGAGGCCAAGTTGAAAGAGAAGGAAGCAAAACATTATTTCCTCCCTTAAATATCTAACCTCCTACACCCATCACTGGAAGGCATTTTCTAACCAATGAGATGGGGTCACTTTTGAAGAGGAATACAAGATTATTGGTCTTTCACACTTTACATTTGATTAGTTCAAGTTAAATATTTCCCAAAAAAGGATAAAATATTTACCTAGGAATTTAGACAAGCTCATATTAGTCACCCTGGAGAGGTAAATTGTGATGGATACCATGATCAATTTTACAACTATATCTTCTATTGTCATTGCATTAGTAGCTACAACTGAGAAGGATGTTGATCGCTTGTCAAAAGGAGTTGAGAAGTTAAAAGGAGAATTGGCCACTGCAAAGCGATAAAATGATATGCTATGTGCAAAGAAGCAAGCCTTGGCAGCTACAAACTCCCGCAAGTAATATATCCAATTAGAATTCCTTGAGGAGGTTAAGGTATTGGGGGAGATCATAAGGTTTGTTTATGATGAAGTCATGATGTTACACAAAATAATAGCCCCATTTCCAGAGATGCAAAGAGACTTAGTAAGTATAGGAGTATTGATTAGGTTGGACCTCTCGGTTGTAGATCACATCCTGGAATGGAGAACGAAGTACCCTAACGCACTAGTAGAAATCCTCGGGAAAGATAGATTGACTACTGAATTAGCTAAGGTGGAAGTGATATTGTTTGTATGGTTGCATGAGAAACTAGGCAAAAGCATGGTTGCCACAATATCTGCTTATCCTAGGATTTATAGTGGGTTGGAATCTCTCATTAAAGTGCACAAAATACCTTCTATTGGTGCACTGAGAGAAAGAAGGCCTGAAGAGGAAGTTAAGTGAGAGAATAAAGAGTTGATAGATTCTATGAAGCAAGATTCTATATGAGAATATTTAGAAGTTAAAAGATATAATCACACAATATGTCACAAATCTAACGAAGCTACATATGAAGATTTTTATGCTTTTGAGTTGTTTGTAAACAAAATCAAAGGTCTTTCTCCCTTATTCTTTGGAATGTCAAGTGAGATTTGATAATGAACTAACACACAAGGTCACATTGGTTGCTACAGAATACAAGGCTTGGCACACATATTTGGCTCGATATTTGCACATTGAGACATCCAACATGCCTCTCATACATCTTGTTCTATGAACATTTTTTTTCTTAATTTCCATTATAAATTTGTAAATTAAATCATTTTTGAATCAGAACTATAATGTAGAAATGAAAAGTAAAGTCAAAGTTTAAAAGTCAAAGGTAGTTGAAGAGTGAGGGAAGGTGAAGGATCACTTCATTTTTTGCATAAATATACCCCCACATCTAGAGCAAAGAGACTTTTAGTTTTGGACTTCATTTTGAGCACCTTGTTTTAGAGAGCTTATTCATTCTTTTGAGAAATCAAGTGATAGCTTAGCATATCCACTATTGGATTTAGTGGATACTTCTTGTAATGGTGCATTGGAGATTTCTACATAATATTGAGAAGCACATTGATCCACGGTGAAAATTTCATTCATGTACCATTGAACATTGTGAGACTCATCGCTTGGTGATTTGATGGTATATGTTTATATTTACTTGTGTTAAAGTTAATGGACTATTTAGTTGATTATAACATGTATCTTATTTGAAATTGTATGCTACTTATGATTTTATCATCATTGTTGGTTGTAAACTCATTTTCAATCGATAAATGAATCATTCTTCATCCATGAATCTTAATTGAATTATGCTAACATACTTCCTTTAAATATTCATGTTATTTACTTTGGTTGTGGAAATGTATTTTACATCTTACTTGTATAGTATTTCCTAAAGCTATTTAACTTTTGTTTATCAAGCGTTATATTAGTTTCCTTGTGTTCTGCTCATTTTGTCCAAAACAAATCTCAAATCAACACGGTGACAGTCGGGCCCACATATTATATGGGACTCCTACTCCAAATGGTGTAAGGTCTAATTGGGACTTGGCACCAGGGAGATCCCCTTACCATTGGTAGAACATTTTGTCTTGTCAATGCAACTCTTCTACTTTTATGGACTTCTTTCATCGTGCTTCTATCCTTTGCATTAGAGCTCCATTAAATTAAACCCTACACTACAAAAAAAATAAATAGATATGGAGATAAAGGACACTCCTGGTGAAGTTTTCGTATGGGCTTAAAGAAGGGGGATGTCAAAAATGTATTAATTTACATCTAGAGAGAAGTGACACAACCCATAATCCATATGAAAATTGGAAGTGAAAGACCAATATGTAATAGAATTAAGTACAAGAAGGTCCAAGAAACCCTATTGTAAGCTTTGGATAAATCCATCTTAAGAATCACTACTAGCCTTAATGGTTTGTTTATACTATGAAGCACATCTTGTGCTTCCCCGAGTATTTCATGTATGTTCCTTCCTACTAGAAACTAAACTATTCATTTGGTATAGCCCAAGACAAAATTAGATTATTATGAACAATAATTATCTTTGATATAATCTCACTACTCAAACCTGACCTTTCAGATTAGGATAAGACCATGGTTGATATTTTATAAGATACTTGAGGCTTCTTAAATGGATCAATAGTTAGATTAGAGTCCACTCAACATTGCCACTATTCACAAAGTTTTCCCTATGTGGTATTGATCACATTATATTCCAATAGAATTAATGATCATGATCTTTGTGAGCTTGTCTCGGTCTCACCCACAAACTCATGGTTTAACTAGTGTAGTGATTGAATGAACTAGTTTTGTTAGAGGATCTTTCATGAAAGTCAGAGCATGAGGGATACTATTAGGTTTATTTATGTATAGAAAGAGAAATATGATTGAATAAGATGCAAAATAAATAAAAAGAAAATTATGAAAATGTAAAGGAAGGAAAATTTTATTGTGCATAGGTAACAACAACTAACATTGTCATGTAAAGTATCTTTTAGCTATTTACCGGGAGAAAATTAGTTTCTCCCTCTAGGTTTTGAATACAATATGTTCCATGGCTAATTTTTTCAATAATGATGTCGTGACTTAGCCATAGGTTGAAATTTGGTGTGTTTACCTTTTACTTCATGGGGTTTATCCCATTAAAGCATGAGGTATCCTACCTAAAAATAGTTCTCACCAATATATGTTATCAAACCATTTCTTTGTCATCTACTAGTGAGTAGAAAAAATTCATTGAGCCTTCGATCTTTCTTCTTCCAATTTAAGTAAGGTGTTTATCCTCCTTTGTATGATTAGGCATGATTGACCTTGTGAGCCTTGGACTATTTATAGGGAAGGTCAAAAGATAATAGGTAGCAGTATAGCCTCCTTATTGTAGACCAAAAAATAATTGGAAGTTCCTATAGAAGCCTTAGGTTGAATTGGTCTACCCATAATCCATTGGGTAGGGCATTGTACCAGTTTCTCTACTCACCAAATATGATTCAATTTAGTTGATATATCAAGTTTTTGTTTTTGTATTTGGCTAGTCCATTGTCTTGTAGGTAATAGTTGGTAGAGTGTATTAGGATAACGCCTTTATCTAATGCAAATTTAGTTAGTTACAAAGATGAGAAATGCATGGAATTATAAAAAACCTTGAGAAACAAGTGGTCAAGGGTATAACCTCCATCCACTAGGTGAATTAGTCGGTGTCTTTCATAATGTATCGATGTGTTGAGGTGGAAACTCAACTCCCCCATTTTTTACTTATTTATTTCAACTAATGGGGGCCTTTCCATAATTTTTTTGGCTAATCACTTTTTAATATATATTATAGATATATATATATATATAATATATATATATATTATATATTTCGTTTAAGTGACCTACAATTTTGCCAATTTTTCATTTTCATTAGATTTCTATTTTGATTGATTCATTGAGTTTTAATTTCGCTAGCTTTCCATCAGTACTCGTTTCATCTCATTTGGTTACACGGTTTGCAAATGGTGCTCATCCAAAGTTCAATAATTTTCACAACCTAGGTTAAAAAAGGTACAAAATGTATACTCTTTTAATTTTTGTAAATAAATTAGTAATTGATTGTAAATATTAATTCCTAGTTAAATGTTTACTAATTACTTCATTTTTCACTAACGGTCCTACAAAATCGTCGCAACCAAATTGTAGAACAATTAAAATTATGTGTTTTTAGGATTTCGGTAATTTATTCCAATTCCCAATTTGAAAAGAATTTATGAGCCCTGAAATCTCAAAATTGCAAAGTGGTTGTAGTTCATTTTGTTGGATTTTTAATTACCGAGTGGCTTTAGTTTATAATGGATGAGTCTCACTCCATGTGGGCCCCACTTCACCTCACCTCCTCCCTTACTCCTTCACACCTCGACACATAACATTATATCAAAACCACATGATATCAAGTCCCAATATAAAAGTTTCAATGCATAAAGTTCCAATATATTAAAAAACTCCCAATATATAAAATTCTCAATATCACATATCAGAGTCTCAGGGACCTTTGGGTATCAGAGCATCATTTCAAAAGACTAACAATATATATTAGTTTTGATATTGATACTTCAATACTACACTTCCAATATCCGATATTATTTTATGTGTGAATGGTTTGCCCCACTACTCCTTCATATTCCAAAATCACTATTTAATGGTCATTTACTATGTTATTTGGAAGTTGTTAAAATGAATTGTGAAATCAGTAATATAAATATTAGTTTAATAATATAATTTTTAATTATTAAAATATTATGTTATTAGCTTAATTAAATTGAATTTTAATTAATCATAATTAAATTTTATTATCTATAAATAATTTAATTAATTGTATATATTGATTGACTAACAGTTTAATTAGAATTAATAGATTTAATCTAAAATCAGAATTTTTAATTAAAATTTCCTATTTTTGGCTAAGCGGAAATATTTCCAGAATTCTAGAATTTTGGACACTTCAACTTTAGAAGCTCATAAGTTGATTTTTACTTGGCAAAATTAGGCCCAGGATGGCTTGTTAGATAGATAAAATCATGGAGAATATTTATGAATTAGTTGTATTACTAAATTAGGTCATTAAATGAGTCTAAAATTTAGTAAAAAATTAAGCTCTGAATTTGTAACCAAAACTAAACTTCTGAGTTTAATTTTTGCATTTTTCATTTCCTCAAAACCTCTATTGATTGCAGATCCATTCAATGATGCTCTCTTTGACCAACAAAATATTTACATGGATCAATGGGAAACACATATTTCTTTTATTTATTTGTATAATTAAATTTTGATTAGATATTTTTGTTTTCATATTTGGTATTTTTTATTTTGATTTGCATTTTAATTTAATTTTGATTAGTTTTTGGCAAGAAAATAGTTGAAGAGATGCGGAAGAGAATATTTGTATCAATGGTATTTCTCCACAAGAGAGGAAAAATAATGGTGGCCAATCAAATTTGTGGGAGCAAATTCATTTTCCAAATAGTTCTCTCATTTTGATTTGGATTTGTAATTATAAATATGAATTTTAGAAGATGTTCATAGGGCTCCTCTCTTCTGCAATTTTGTAATTCTTAACGCATTATTGTAAGCAGGATTTTGTGTTGTAGGTAGAGAGGATCAATCCTAGATCTAGGAATTATTGAGATTTGTTTCTTTTCATTCTGAACTATGTGTGAGAGGCAGAGCTTGCACTATGGTAGCTCTTGCTTATAGCATCAAAGATTATGCTTTGGAGGAGATTGTAGGAGATCCGATTTAAATAACAGAGCAAGAGAATAGGTTCAAATAATTTTTTATTAGAAATGCTATTATTTTTTATGTGAAATTCATCCTTGAGGCATAATTATGTTGATTGGATTTATATTGTGTACTATTGTCAATATGAATACATGTCTTACAAATTAGCTATCTATTTTTTTTGTCTTATGAATTTGTTGTCAATTATATATTTTGCTCTGAAATATTAATACCGGATTTCTGAGTAACTATTTGCTCATAAATTTGTCATCTAATTCTAATTTAATTTCCATTGGCATTATGTGAACTACTTCCTAATGTTATTGGTTCATCATTTATTGTTAATAGATCTCTGAAAAGCACGTTTGGTAATTATAATATTAGTTAATTGAACTAATTCATTAGATACATATTCACCTTAAGCCAGATAAGTTAAAATCCCATTTATGTTAATATCTTGCTTTTGGTAGAAAGAAGGACTAATCCTTCTTTCCATCAAGATAGGCTTAGCATAGTTTTCCTTTTTCTTGCATTATAGAGTAAATCTGCGTTTAGATTAAGTCAGCTTAGCTAAGGATTTGCTTCCTTGCCCATTCACAGCAAGAAGGTTAATCCAATTTCTCTTTATTTATTGGTGAGTTAAATACATACTTTAAGTCAGTAGAGATATAGAGAGAGGGTATCCGGACCCAATTAAACCAGTTGGAACCACCATTCCAAACAAAAAAGGGGTTGATTTAAGTTCTCGACCAATGGTCTTCCTTATAATATTGAATGCTCATTTTGGGTCATCAACGTTTTTGGTGCTAGAAGGAGGGCCTAGCGACTTGTTGTCTTTTTGAGTTTTTGTATTTTAAAGTTTTTATTTAATCACAATGACTCCTTCCAAACTTCCAATTTGGAGTTGTATTTGTAGACATGCATTTGCAATACTCTATCGAAAATATTAAAACACTTGTCAAAGGTAAAGTTTAACGATAAGAAGAATGTTTTTGCATTTGATCATGCCTTGCAATTTATTCTAAATTTTGCAAATTCCACTTTTCATGATATTGATGAAGGAATTTTATGTAGGATTTCTACTCTTACATTCTCAGGAAAAGCTAGAAACTGGTGTGAATCTCTTCCAATTACCTCTATTCACAATTGGGATCAACTCATCACAAAATTCTTTTATAAATTTGATGGTTGACTATGAACAGGTATGTGATGAATTTGAAGATTTACGAAGATTTGAAAATGAATATTTCTTAGATTTTACTGTTAGATTTTAATTAATTTGCTTAAGATTCAAAGCTGAAGATAAACCTTCAAACAATGAATTGATTGATTGGTTTCAATATGTTTGTTCTCTTCCTCCCATTTCAAATCCATATGTAACAATTGCAAGCTTTGATGACTCTCTTTCAACTTCTATTACCATTATCAAAAATTATGATATAGAGGTGCATATTAACCATGATGAAGTGGCCTCAACCATGTATGAAAAATTATTAAATCTAGTACACACCTATTACAGTATTAATGATAATCATGCTAATGAATCATTATCACAAAGCTTGCAAGAATTTGATAAACAACTACAAGAAGAAATCAGTAACAAACTTGAAGAACCATCTACCTCAAAATATGAAAATAAGAAACCACAAGCACAAATTGAGCATTCCAACAAAGTCCATTTTGATACAAAAATTGTTGAATATAATCACGTTGATCAAATACTAAATTCAGGGTAGCTAGTGAACACTCTTCAAGAAATCACAATTAGACAAGTAAATGATCTGGAATCTAAAATTTGTTATGGACAATATTGACAAGAATCTACAAATAGAGATATTTTCAAATTCATTGCTTCTTATTCTCATTTTTAACTCCATCCTAATATTTTTGCTTATAGCAATTTATCCCCTCTTTTCGTTAATGTTATTCCAAAAAACAGAGAGGCTGATATGAATAATTTCCTATTAGATTTTATCAAGTTAGAGAAACAATTATTGATCATTCTTCTGGCATTAATGAACATGTGCTCCATATTCCTTCTTTTTTTGATACATCGGATGAAAATAAAGGGAATACTAGTTAATGTCATGAAGTCAATTATGATAATTACTCTAATATTGAGGATGTTGATTTGTCTCAATCCCTATTAAATCTTCATGTTCCAAATAAAACTATACTTGAAAATGAAGAGAAACTCAATACAAAAATTATTCCAATTGACTCTTATTTTCAAACATTTAATCATACTCATGATTTCAATGAAGAACCCATCCTAAACTATGATTCTTATGATGATCAAGCTCTCATTCCTATTCATAGTCTTGATCCTCTCTCTAATTCACAAGTTTGTGTTGGCAAACATTCTAATTGCATTACTCTGACCAATTCTTGTGATGATGAAATTACTTCAAACTAGTCCCAATTGTGTTTAAATATAATACTACTGTAAATAGTGATGTGATTTTGTTATTTTTCCTTCATTTATTTTGGTTATTTTCTTATTTGTTTTCTAACTTCCTTTCTCGGTTTTTAGATATATTATGTTGGCATATTGAGTGGTTCAATATTGAACACTCAATTGATGCATTGCCTGAATGGGAAAATGAAGTTTCAAATCATAATCATGAAGATCAAGAGTTATCGCTCTTCCAATTTCAATTGATGTTCATCTCTTATCACTTGTTCCTTTTGTCTCAAAAGCAGTTCCAACACGAGAGTCTATTTTCACAATATGACCAGCTATCTAATTCAATTAATGATCTTCTATTGACTGTATATAACTTCCATCCATATTTCATTCACCCATTTTAAAGACATTTGGAAAGTTTTCCTACATATAAATTGTTAATAATTTAACATATGTAGATAAGACTTACAATTTCATGTAGGCTAATGTATCTAAAAGTGCATTTCCACAATTTGGCATGTTATCCTCTCCTTTGAAACTCTTCCAATCATTAATGGAAATCCTTTCAGATTTCTATGATCCAATTGAAATTCAACTAGAAATGGAATTTCAAGAGAAGGTGATTTTAAACAAGTTGTTTCTTGTAAATATGTTAACAGTAAGTGTACATAATACATTTAGATTTATTTTTTTTAATTTAATTATACTTTTGTTTTTGTTACTAATGTTTTTCATATGCATACATGCAGGAAATAAAATTCTTAAATGGTTACATTGGAAGTATGACTATACTTAGTCATGTTTCCTTTTATGTAGTTAGGATTAGCAATAGATTGATTTAGATTTAGATTCCTTTCTTGTTTGTAGTATTTCATTATTGCATATTTTTAATAAGTATGTAACGAGCCTATTATGCTTCCTTGCTCCATTCTCCAACAATGAGTGTTCGAAAAATATTATTGCTGAAATTATTCTTATGCTATGCTTGCTTATTCTTCTTGGTGAAGCTTCATCACATTGGTTAAATTTGCAAAGAAAATTAGGAAGGGTTAAGTCCCAAAGAATATTTATAATCAAGTGTTCTTGAAAATTCAATTTTCAATTCATAAACATTGTTATATGATCACATTCGTCACTCTTATTCCTCAATATGAAGTAGATGCAAATAAATAGCTCATTACTTAGCATTTTAGATATAATAAGTAGATGATTTTGAACATATCCAATTTTTGAGAAATGCATGGGAGAACTTAAAGATTCATGAGGCAAATTTATAGTCAAAATTCTTCCAAGCATGCATTGACACGTTCATCTTCATATGTTGTTAGTTTTCTCTTTTCATAGTTTACTTCTTATTTATGTTTTTCTTCTTTTGCAGATCTTCGTTGACTTGATTTGGAGGTTGGATTTTCATAAGAAAATCTAATTAGCTTTAGAAATAAAGCAAGTGATTAATCTACAACATTTCCACGGAAGTATTTTTTATTTCATGAGAATCTAGGTATTCTGTAGTTTTTCTTCTATTCATATTTTCCTTTCTTTGAAAATTTAGCAATATCATTCAATAATCATATTTTGCCTCTCATTGATACAACTAAAATGAAATTCAAGACACAAGTAAAGAAAATTGCAAAAATCTTGCAACAAAAGATCTTATCAATGATTTTATATCTGCATGTTTTGAATCTTACATTTTCCGATTGAGTTAAAACCTTTCCATTGTATTCATTCATTTTAAATCTACTTTAGTCATATTTCTTCTTCTGAATTGATTTAGAGCCTCTATTTGGTAAATATTGGAATCTCGATCTTCTATTTTTTTCACTTTCTGATACCTTCCCTCAAGATTTCAAACCTTTTGGCTTAGCAGAATCTTGGGTTTATGTATATCAGAAGCATTTTAAAACAATTTATGAGGCATTTCTCTTATATCTACAAGGCCTATGTTATTTTCATGCTCAAATTCCTTGATCTCAAAATTTGGTAGAAGTCATATTGAGTTATTATAGTATCCGAGTTAAGATATTATGTTTTTATCCAATATTAATTTTTGGCTTCCTTTTATCGGAACTCTTATCTAAAAGGTACACAAGAAATATTTATATTGGTACTTCCAATATCGAAAGCGAAAATCAATTAAACCTCCGAAAAGAAATTTTGTCAAAAAACATTTAAATAACAAAGGCTTTATTTATTGGAATTTTATCTATCAAAGAATTGTTCCCATTTCATAAGTCTTGTTTACCAGAGCTCTTACCTTTCGCTTAGATTTTCTCGGAACCTCGAAACTTCAGAATATCGGGGTAAGTATCCTCATAGGCCTCTAGTCAATTCATTCTAATCTTTCACTACGCTCACATGGAATCCTATTTGATTATATTTGTATATATATGCTTAATTTCATATTATCATGGTGGTCAAGAGCTTGGATGTATTTTAATTATAATTTCATCAAATCCAAGTATTCATTCCTCATGATGACTTTGTGACTTTGGGGATATACATTCTTCATAGTATGTGCACATAGGCCTCCTTTTACTCTTCTCGGCAATCTTCCTGTCTAATGAAAATTTCATCATTTGTGGTTTGTTTATGTTTTTGCCTTTGTCCCACTATTGGATGCCCATTTCATTATCTCAGTCATCTTTTAGTGTGCAGAGGAATTTGAAACAAGTAAAGGCAATGAATTATGGTTAATTCATGTTTGATTTCTCTTATATTTGATTTTTCATATTCACTCTATATTTAGTATGCAAAATTTTAATACCTCTCCATCTACACATATGCATTACATTGTTTGAGTCTTGATCTTGATTCTTGACATTTTATGGAAATCGTGGAGTTTACATGAAATCTAAAATATAAATAGAACCATCATCGTTGCAAAATCACATCATCATTCTCATTTCTAAAGGATTTGGTCCACTTCCGATTCCTTGAACATGAATCATTGGTTTCTTCTAGTACTGTTGGCATTATGATGAATGTGTTCTATTTGATGGCAACCCACTTGTAGCAAAACAACTCACTTGTTTATGGTAACTAGATGAATCTATGTAACTAGATGAATCTATAGGAGAGATATCATATGTGACAGAATGCATGGAAGTTGTGTTTACAGAAGTGACAAAATGCAGGGCAGTTCAAAGGAATCATTTCAAAAGTTGTATGGAAAATCTCAGTGTAATAGGTCTATTCAGAGGTAACATGGCATTGGCACAGAGAATAGGAAGATGGAACTAAGGTCTACTAATCAGAATAAAGAAGTTGAAAGAAAAGGATGGTGTAAAGCATTTTAAGGTGTGTACGCTAGTCCACTTAGTTAAAACAGTGTATACACACTAGTTCACAGAACAAAAAGGGCGTATACATATACACGCACTTTCACAAGAAGAAAAGCGTGTATATGTTGGGAAATCAAGGAAATTCAAGAGTAAACAATACCAGGGGTCAAGACCATGGTATTATCCCACAATATTGAGCAGAGTAACAACTATTTGATCTTGTCTAAGAATACCAAAGGTTCTAAGTGTGGTTTTGGTCTGAGGTATTAAGAAAGGCCAAAAACTATATAAGGAGGAGAAGATCAAACAGATGGCGTGTAAGGAATGAATATCTTATGAAGTGTTAGATCAAAAATAAAATATGCATGTTATGGGTTTCTGATGCTTTGTTTGATCTAGACTAAGTTTGCACCTGAGTATTTGATGATGGATGAGATCTAATAATGGATCAGGATCATAATGACTTATCATTATGAGATTTGATAATGGATAGGCTAGATCTGAGTGCTAACAAATGTTTTGTGCTTTAAATGATATGATATGGGTATATCTGAAGACTGAAATAGTTGTGAAGTTATAAGTTTTTATCTGTAGATTTGTACGCTGGTTCGCCTTGGTGAAGGCGCATATACATGTTGGTTCGGCTCTTCCAAGTAGCGTATGAAAAATAAAAGCTTGATGTTCAGGGATGACTAATCTATCAGATCAGTGCTGCTATTTTACTATGCTTTTCAATGATGTCTTCAATAGAACTGAAAATAAAATTTATTGTATAAGGAGATTGAGTCTGGTTAATTGATCAATTGAGAAAGAAGGGTGATCCTTGTTGTTATCTGTTTAGAAGTCTGTAATATGACAGTAGATCTTCATAATGTCACTAATTGACAGTCGACAACAAAGGCATAAAGCAGATCACCAGGTAAATCAGGTTCAATCTACTTCAAGGATGAACATAGATCACCAAGTAAATCAGGGGAATCTACTTCAAGGATGAACAGAAGTTACAACCAACTACAGGTAAATCATTCTCAATTTGCCTATGAAAACTACAATCACCTGGATGGTAGGTTTAATAATCGCAGGAATTTCTTCAATGGCCAATGTTTCTCTTGTCATAACTTTAGACACAAAGCTGCTCAATGTGTTGCCTACAAGACCATCATGACTACAGAAGCATGAAATCAAAGGAGTGTGACTGGGATCATGAAAAGGACCTACAATAACTTTTCTGCTCTTGAAAATGAAATAGAATGTTCTATTTGTAACAACTTTGGTCATGAAGATTCTGAATGTAGGAGTAGGTTTTGGCAAACAACTCAGAAGGAGCAAGCTTCATTGAGTCCCAAAACATGGAGAAAGAAAGAACCGCAACCAAAAATATGTGGCATAGCCTTATATGTGGAAGGACAGGAAAACCAGTGGTACATTGACAGTGGATGCTCGAAACATATGACAGGTGATAAAGAAAAACTTCAGTCATATAGTTCCTTAGAAAAGGAAAGGAAGGTCTCATTTGGAAATGACACCCCTGCACTCATAAAAGGTAAAGGTTCTGTTCTTTTGAAAGAAAAGGTCAAAGCTGGAAATGTTATGTATGTTGACGACTTAAAGCATAATCTATTGAGTGTCAGTCAAATGTGTGATCAAGGAAATGAGGTAATATTTTGATCAAATGGATGTATTGTTCGTGAGCTTGATATAAGAGAAACAGTGATCAAAGGAATAAGAACTCCAAATAATTTATATATACTCAAGGGAGGACAACAACGATGCTATCTAAGCAAGAATGATGAACACTGACTATGGCACAAAATATTGGGGCATCTTAGCTTCTCTCAAATAAGGAAAGCATGGAAATATCAGGCGGTTCGTGATCTCCCTGACATCAGAATTCCAAACAATACAATATGCAAATCATGTCAGTTTGGCAAGCAAACCAGAACTAATTTCCCTGAGAAGGAAGGATCAGCTAGTAAGCCACTTGAACTTGTCCATACTGATGTATGTGGTCCATCTAGGAAAAGGTCACCTTGAGGAGAATAATACTTCATATTGTTCATTGACGACTTTTCCAGGATGTGTTGGATAGGACTTCTGAAGCATAAAGACGAAGCTTTCGAAAAGTTCAAAGAATTCAAAGCCCTGGTTGAAAATGAATCAGATCGTAGAATCAAATGCCTCAGGTCTGATCGAGGAGGGGAATTTACCTCGGATGAATTTTTTGATTTTTGTGAAGAACATGGAATAAGAAGGGAATTCTCTACTACAAGGACTCCTCAGCAAAATGGAGTAGTAGAAAGGATGAACAGAATGGTTCAACAAATGGCTTGTGCTATGCTTGATGAGTCTGGAACTCCCGCAACCTTCTGGGGTGAAGCTGCATTTGCTACCATTACTATTCTCAACAAGATAAATGTCCGGGTGAACAACACTTAGACTCCTCATGAACTTTGGTAGGGTAAGACTCCTATGGTAAAATACTTCAAAATTTTTGGAAGAAAATTTTACATCAAAAGGACTAATGAAAACCTTGGCAAGTTTGAACCTAGAGCAGATGAAGGCATTCTCCTTGGTTACTCTCCCCACAGCAAAGGATATAAGTGTTACAAAAAAAGACTTGGAAAAATTGTTGAAAGTATTGATGTAGTGGTTGATGAAGAAGGAAACAATCCTAGGCAAGTAAAATCCGAAGAATTCGAAGATGATGAGGACTATCCTTCAACATCAAATTAGACTTATGATGAAGAAGAAACATATGAGGCACTAGAAGAACAGATAAGGGTAGAAGAAAAGACTCCATCGAGGTATGTCCAGAAGAATCATCCAGAGACTCAAATTTTGGGGCAGAAAGAGGCAGGTGTACAAACAAGAAGAACTATTTCAGAAGCTTTAAGCTATCTAGCATTGCTCTCCTCCACTGAACCACGAAATGTAAATGAAGCATGAAAAGATGAATGCTAGGTCAAGGCCATGAATGAAGAACTTGATCAGATAGAAAAGAATAACACTTGGGAGTTGGTTCCAAGACCAAATGATAAGAATGTCATAGGGACCAAATGGATATTCAAAAACAAGTTGAATGAAAATGGAGATGTTATTAGAAACAAGGCCAGACTTGTTTGTAAAGGTATGCTCAATAAGAAGTATAGACTTTGAAGAAACTTTTTCACAGTTGCTAGACTTGAAGCCATAAGAATGTTCCTTGCTCTTTCTAGCTTTCAGAAGTTCAAAGTATTTCAAATGGATGTGAAATCTTCCTTTTTAAATGGAGACTTAGAAGAAGAAGTGTATATTGAGCAACCAGATGGATTCATGCTTGGAAATAATCCAAAACATGTATGCAGACTTAAGAAGGCACTCTATGGTATTAAACAGGCTCCAAGGGTTTGGTATTATCGTCTGGACAAATATCTCCATCAACAAGGTTTTTTAAAAGGATCAGCAGATAACAATATATATATAAAAATTGATAATGATAAATTGCTAATACTTGTTGTGTATGTTGATGATATAATCTTTGGTAGCAATGAAGAAGCCATGAGTCAAAACTTTGCTTTGGTGATGCAGAAAGAATTTGAAATGTCCTTGCTTGGTGAGCTGACATATTTCCTTGGTTTACAAATCCAACAAAATAAAGACGGTATCTTTTTATCACAAACCAAGTACCTAAAGCAGATCTTGAAGAAATATGGCATGGAAGATTCGAAACCGGTATGTACCCCTATGGTAACAGGATGCAGCCTCAGCGCTAATGATGAATCGGCAGTAGTACATCAACCAACCTATAGATCCATGATTGGTAGTCTGCTCTATCTGACAGGTACTTGGCCAGACATCATGCATGTAGTGGGAATAGTTGGAAGATTTCAAGCAAATCCAAAGGAAGCGCACCTTCAAGTAGTTAAGAGGATTTTCAAATATCTTCAAGGAACACAAAACCATGGCTTATGGTATCCTAGAGATGCAGATCTCACACTTCATGCATATACAAATGTAGATTGGGCAGGAAGTGTGGATGACAAAAAAACAGTAGTGGGGGTGCATTCTTTATGGGTTCCAGATTAGTATCTTGGTTCAACAAGAAACAAAGTTCAATTGCTTTATCTATAGCTGAAGCAAAATATGTGGCTGCTGCATCTTGCTGCACACAACTCCTTTGGCTGATGTAAACTTTGCAAGATTTTCAAATCACTTGTACTCCACCTATCTCCATCTTCTGTGATAATAAAAGTGCAATCAATATTTCAAAGAATCCTGTAATGCATTCAAAGACTAAGCACATACCTATCAAGTATCATTTTCTCTGGGAACAACTGCTTGAACAAAAGGTCAAATTGGAGTATGTTCCCTCTAAGGAACACGTTGCTGATATACTTACCAAACCACTGCCCAGGGAGACATTTGAATACCTCAGACAGAAGCTGGGGGTAGTTGATGCATCATCTTACTGTTGAATCTTGTCTTTTTTAGAGAAAAGTGGTTGTACGCGAGTTTCATGAGGTTGATACACGTACATACGCTGGTTTATGTGGATACACTTGCGTATATGTTGGTTGAAGACAATCAGTGGGCCAGGATCTGGGTAAAAAGAGTCTAATATGGGTCTAACAGAGACCATCTGGCACAAGTTCAGGGGGAGAATATATATTCTTCTAATGATGCAATGTTGGCATTATCTTAGAAGATTTTGATTCAAAGTTGTGTTGGTTTCAGGTGCAGAGGGAGAACATGGTTGCTGGTCTGAATGATGATTGACAGATGCTGCTTGTTGATAACTATCATATTTCATCTCTATGTCTTGTATTTCTTTTCTTATCAAGGTCATGTAACGACCTATCTTGGTTTCCCCACTATGCCTAGGGTGGATGATGTAATGTTCTTGTTTTATCATGTATCCCCACTTGGTCGGGTGGAAGAGTCAATATTGGAATATTCCCACTTGGTTGGGAGATGGATGTATGTATGAGTCTGTAGTGATAGAAAGGTCATTTATGATGTATAAAGTCATGTTTCTTTTGAAGAACATCTTCTTGCAGACCTTGCCTACAGTCAGGGGGAGCTTGGACAACACAATAGAACAAAGAATTCAACATGTACTCAGGGGGAGAATAACCCTTTGCCCTTGATGTCAAAGGGGGAGGATGATTTTGAGTGACTTTGGGTTGCCATCAAGTCCAAAGGGGGAGATTGTTGGCATTATGACACAGGTTTGGATCTATGGCACAGGTGTTGTCCTTGATGGAAACTCACTCAAATGGCATATCACAGTTCAGGCTCTCGGAATGAAAGAAAATGAGGTAAACGCAGGTTTCTCATAACAAAGGCGCGTATACATATGCACGCACTTTCATGCAAAGAAAAGCGCATAAATGTGGGAAAACTTATGGTTGGTCCGTGGTATTTAGTCCGACATATTTGAACCTATGGTTCTGGTCCTTGGTATTGCATCCAAAGTGTTGAACCCAGGTAGTGGGTCCCTAGTATTGGTTCTATAGTGGTTTTGGACCATGGTTTGAGTAAGGCCTAAGGCTATAAAAGGGAAAGGAAATCATTTGGCAAGGGTATTGACTCAATTGTTGAATATCTTATGAGGAGCAAGATCTGGAATACTAGTGATTAGCTTACGGTGCATAGATGGATTTGAATCAAGGAGGAACCTGAGCATTACAAGATGGAAAAGTCCTATTGAAGGGTCAAATCTCAAGACTTGAATTGTAGTATCTTTGTGTGATTCTAATCTATTATATTTGATGCATGAATTGATCTATGAATTTGATAATCTGGGTATAATTAATGATTGAATACTTGAAAAGGGAAAATTGTCTTTCATAGATCTGTATGCAGGTTCGGTGCAGCAAAGGCGTGTATACACGTTGTTTCAGTAATTCAAAGTAGTGTATACATAGGTTTTCCTTCGTACAGAAGCGTGTGCACGCAGGTTCCTCATTTTGAAGTAGCGTACGTCTCATAAAATATGTTTTAGCTACTTTGGTTTATTGCTGCAGTATTCTGGGTTCAAGATTGGTGTCTGGTCACTGTTATTATCTAGTTACAACATTCAAAGAAGTGATTGTTTGATTCAGTATTGGGTTGTACAAAGAAGATTGGTTGATGTAGATATACTTGATGTTTGATTAATGTTATTCATGGATCCAGTCTGAAAATTTATGAAATGTGGTCCCTGGAAGAAAAGATAAGGTTGTAGCCTTCTATAGGTTAGCACCTACGTACTAGTACCTCAGCTAGTACAAGAGCTAAGGGGGTTGTAGCTCCCTTCCAGGAGAAGTTGGAGAACGAGAGAAGGTTGTAGCCTTCTGCAGGTTGCAGCCTGCGTACTAGTATAAGACTGCATCAGTACAGAATCATTGTAAAAAGAAGTTGCTAATTGAAAGAAGATAGAGACAAATTGTAGCAGGTGGTTTTCACCCACATTGGGTTTCCACCTTATATCTTGTGTTCTTGTGTGTGACTGTCTGCATTATTTTTCTGTTCCTAGTTAATGTTTATATGGTTCTGACATCAACATCTGAAGAATAATTAAATTATAAGTTATACGCTAGTCCTTAACTGAAGTTGCGTATATACGTTGGTTTCACTAACCCAAGTAGCGTATGCAAATATGTGTTTGAATTGGAAACTAATTGACCAGATAATACTGATTCACCTCCCCCCTCTCAGTATTATTTCCTACAGATATAACCACTCCATACCAAAAAGCATACTATACAATCCCAATGAAAATACATTCAAATGTGTTGATGTAGGCATACCATTCAACTCAAAAGCACAATCTCTTACCCAATGATGAACTCACTTCATTATACCTATAGCTAGTTTCACTAACAAAGATTATGCATGAACTTCTTTATTCAAACCACACTTATCCCCTAAGTCAGGGTTAACATAACTATAATTAAATCCAGGGCCAATCAAAATAGAAACAACTTGATCACAAAGCTTACAATCCATCTCAATGATAGATTCCTAATGATCTGCCTTCTTGTTATCTAGTGTTTCATAGATACGAGGAAAGCTCTACCCAACATCCCCAACAGTCTACACCTCCTGTGCATCATAGATATGCAGTCTACCACCCTGATACTACAGAAAATCCCTCCTAATATTCTCCTTACCACATGTCCAACAACACGATCGTCATGTACCATCACCTATATTCTACTGTTGTGACCCATGTCCCCATTGAGCTAGATTGGAATTCTTGTATGGTGCAACATTCTCTTTCTCTTTTGCATTATGTGGCCTTGTTATTTTCGGCTACCATTTACCTTTATCTCTCCCTTTCCATCCTTGCTGAGATTTTGTCTTACACTTTGACTGTTCATAACAATGCTTCAATTTCCCAATACCTTCCTCAAGTAACTGAGGCTCATCATACTCAATTCGATCTCTAAATGCTAATGGAAATCGACTGGAAAATCTATGAACTTTATCTTTCTCATCTTTAAGATATGATACATACCTCAAAATCTCTAGGAACTTGGTTGTATACTCCTCATCTATGATCGACCCCATTTTGAGCTCATAAAATTCCTTGGCTTTGCTGTCATAGTAACTTTTTGACAAGTATTTCTTCCTGAAGAGTCTCTTGAATTCATGCCAACTCAAGTTTTCTATCCTGGTGTCTTTGACCCATCTTACATCTTCCCACCAAATTTCTGCTTTCCCTTTGAGGTTGAAGATAGCTACTCTGGCCTTCATATTCTCTGTGTCCTCATGCAGTTGAAAGAACTTCTTCATCCCAAGTAACCAAGCCTTTGCATCCTCTGAATTCTTCAAATCTCCATCAAAAGTAGGTGGCATAGCTTTCTTAAAATCATTCGACATAGATCCCCTATCACTCCTCTTGTAAGGGTGATAACGATGATGATCATAGTGCCTGTCAGAGCCATAACTAGAATAGTACATGTGTCCATCACTTCTACTATTTGAAGTTTCCAAGAACCTATCATCTTTAATGGTATCATCCCTACCTCACCTATGCCCACCATGAGATTTCCTGCCATATGCCCAATTTGTTCTGCCCTCCTGCCCATAGCTGATCCAAAGTGGTACCTGTTTTTGCAATTCTAACAAGCTCTGAAGGATTTCTCCATTGACTTCTTCTTGTTTCTCTTGTACCTGCATGATTATGTCATTATCTGCCTTGCAACTTCTTAATTCTTCCTTTAAGCTTCTCAATGTGTCTCCTAAGTGAGAAGAATGCCCAATACCATGTTGCTCATCTAATCCATAGGGAGAGTCTTGGAAACTGTAGTCTACCATATTTCTAGTCATCTTTGTTGTTTTCTTCCTGCAAGGTATATCATGTTAGCTAAACAAAAACATAAACATAATCAACATACCTTACTATAGTTTGGGGAGGATATCCCATCTGCAAGATCAACCAAATTATTGCAATACATGTATAAACATAATCATAACAGCATATAGGTGTCATCCTAACCATAGTCGAGTCATCAATGCATGCCCATATCAACCACACATCATGAGCTCAAGCATGACAACTACAACCATGTCAATGTATGCATAATCAACATATGTATGGCACGCATGCATTCACGATACATACAAACATTGTCATAAATAACCAGTGCATAACCGATATATACTCATGATAAACACATCCAACAACAAATCATCCACTTTCACATGGTGACACCACTACAACCATGACCAAAACCATGCATATGCAACAAGCACATAAACCATAAGCATAGAGAACACCTATGCTACCGATATGAATGTGTGACTAACACACCGCCCATCTAATCCAAGGGGTAAACCATGATTTGATACCACTCTGTAACACCCTCCTCCCACATTTACCCAAGTTAACCAGTTTGTTGGGGTAAACATGTGACAAGAGGTTTCTATGATCTGATTCAACTCCCTATGTACAATTAAGGAAGTGGAATCGACAAAACAAAACCAACATGATCTTATACACATGCTACAAAACCTACATGAGCCAACCAACCTTCCTAATTGACCAATCCTTGAGGCAATCTGTTAATTTTAGGTATGTTCTATGCTTAGAGCAATTTATTTCATTTTTCACAGTTAGCTCCATATCTTTTCCAGATTAGCAATCACATTAGCATTAAAGTAAATTGTAGATAGAACATAAATATAAATCGTAGAAGAAAAGCCAAGAAAAGAGGACACAAGGTGTGGCGCTAGCCAGGGAATAACCCCAATGTGGGGAAACCCTTGATCAATTCTTCTTATATGTTCTTCAATAGTTCAGTAGAGAGAGAGAGAGATAGTACGTTTACAACAGAAGTCAACACATTGACTTATCTAGATAAGAGCATAGATCATCTCGAAGAAGATGATACATGAGATCAATTGAAGGCATGCTGCTACAACTAATTCTCCAAGGTACTCCTTAACCTATCATTGTGTTGCATTTCGTCATCATGTTGCACCTCACCGTGCTGCACCATGATGCACCCATCATCACTATGCTGCATCTCATCACGCTTCATTAATCATGATTGTACCCATCACTGTACTGCATTATGTGCCATTTTTGCACCATGTTGCCATCCTGACCTATGTGTTGGCTACACCTTGCTTGCTTGTTATCCCTTGCTTGCTTGTTGTTCCTTGCTTGCTTGTTGTCCCTAGCATGCTTGTTGTCCTTAGCATGCTTGTTGTTGCATGCTAGTTGTCCCTTGCATGCTAGCTGTAACATTGCATGCTTGGTGTATTTGTTGCTAAGTACCATACAACTGTCCTAATGTTAGTTAGTTTTCCCTTGCATGTTTCTCTCCTTCGGAGATAGATGCTTCGGCTATTTCGGCAACTCCCGACAGTTCTGGCAGTGCCGACTATTCCCAACAGTTCCAACAGTTCCGGTTGTTCTCGGCAGTTCCAGTAGTCCCAATAGTTCCATTTTTTCTAGCAGTTCTCAAATTTCGTGCTTTTCTGGATTTTCCGATATTTCCAACATTTCTGGCTTTTCCGACAATTCTGACTTTTCCAGCTTTTTTGGCTTTTCTTGCTTTTCTGGAAATTATAGCTTTTCCGTCCATTCCAACTTTTCTCGCTTTTCCAACAGTTCCATATTTTCCGACAGTTCCGTCTTTTCCGGCTTTTCTGATAGTTCTGGCTTTTCTGGATTTTCTGGCATTTTCGAATTTTCCAGCATTTTCGGCTTTTCCAGCAGTTCGGGCTTTTCTGGAAGTTCCAGATTTTTCGGCAATTCCGTTTTTTCTGGGTTTTCCGGCAGTTCCTGCTTTTCTGGCTTTTCCAACTTTTCTGGCAGTTTCGGATTTTTGCCCTCTCGATCACGACAATGTTATTCCTTAGGATCTCTCTTCCTACTAAAACCCAAAGAAAAGTAGAGAGAGGAAGAGATCCCAAGTGTGTTTAAATGACTTGAAGGCCACCTCTATTTATACTAAAATGTTGAGCACATGTGGGGTTTATTTGGTTGCTAGCCGACCTTGACGAATTGTCTTATAATGCAAATAAATTTATAACTCCATGAATACTTATCGGAATCGGATGATCTTTAGATCAACCCTACACCTCTTGATGAGAGGGATCCAAGAAATATATCAGCTACCATAAATGAGATGACCCACATGGATTTTGGCCCTAGTTGCCAATTTTAACACTCCCTCTCAATTAGGGAGAACTCCATCCGTTGATCCATATGTCTGACTATACTATCTTTGCCATCAGTGCCCTGCACTGCTTTGCTCTGCTTTGATCTGCTGAGCTCTGCTTTGCTAAGCTCTACTCTGCTTTGATCTGCTGAGCTCTGCTCTGCTGAACCATGAAGAAGAAGAATTGATTGAGAACGTCTCATACCATTCTCTACTGACCCGAAGTCAGTTTCATCTAAAGAGAGTGTGTCACATCACTCTTACTGACCTGAAGTCAGTTTTATTGATCCCAGATCAATATCACAAGAGAGTGTCTCAAACCACTCATACTAATCCTAGATCAGTTTCATTGATCCCAGATCAATGTCACAAGAGAGTGTCTCAAACCACTCATAATGATCCCAGATCAGTTTCATTGATCCCTGATCATTGTCACAAGAGAGTGTCTCAAACCACTCATACTAATCCTAGATCAGTTTCATTGATCCCATATCAATGTCACAAGAGAGTGTCTCAAACCACTCATATTGATCCCAAATCAGTTTCATTGATCCTAGGTCAATGTCACAAGAGAGTGTCTCAAACCACTCATACTGATCCCAGATCAGTTTCATTGATCCCAGATAAATGGAGGTCATCCTAGCATAGGGAGTATGGTAGATACAACGATGTGTCCATCGATAGTACTACTATGGTCCCTATCCTCATTTCCCTACTCATTGATCACATGAGAGGTACTTCCCATCAGTCCCAGACTACATGGGTAGGATGCCTTGACACGAGAACTAATCATCCTGTCCACAGGAGAATGAATCATCCTGTCAATGGATGCCATAGAGAACTAATCATCCTGGCCCACAAGAGAACTAATCATTCTGTTCCACAATCACCACGGAGAACAAATCATCCTCGCCCACAGGAGAACTAATCATCCTGTTCCATAGTCACCACGGAGAACAAATCATCCTGGCCCATAGGACAACTAATCATCCTGTTTTATAGCCGCCATGAAGAACAAATCATCCTGGCCCACAGGAGAACTAATCATCATGTTCATAGCGCACCACCAGGGGAGGGTGAGTCACCCTATGGTCGTATGTTGCTCCAGTAAGTACCCCAAGCCCTCCAAAGCTCCCAGAGCTCAATGCATGTAGGATGCTTATAAGAAGGTCTCTCAACGATTCCAAGTCATTCGGGAAAGTCACAGATTTGACCTTTCCTCTGGGCTTTGACGAAATGTCTGCGACCTATACATCAGTCTCAATGCGATGAAGCCTCCTCGCTCATCGACTTACCATATCGCAAATAAGGCAGTATCTGATGTCTATCTACTTGAGCAATCATCAAATACATGATTCCTCAATAATCGAATCCCCCCTCTGGTTGTCACAGAGAATCACAGTGGTATTCATCATGTGTACAAATAGCTCACTTAAGAGCTTCTGCAACCATGCAGCTTCACATGAGATCATACTCGTAGCTATGTATATTGTCTCGGCGGTGCTTATAGCAACAAACTTTTTCTTCCTGTTCATCCATGATATCGAAGCAGAATCCAAAGAGAACTAGCACTGAGAAGTTCTCTAGTGATCCTCCACACTGCCTGCCCAGTCAGCATTTGAATAATCATGTAGTTTCATATTTCCGGCAGTGTATCTCAATCCATGAGAGATTGTGCCTTGAAGATATCGCAGAAGATTCTAGGCACCAATCCAGTGAGGCTCAACCAAATATGAGCTCACCATGCTAACTGCAAAACATATGTCTGGATGGAAGTTCACCAAGAACATCAACGCGAATGAGTTTATGAAACTCAGAGGCATTTCCCAAATCTGGTCCGACATCACTATCGTATAACTTCTAAAAGTTAAGATCCTCAAGGTAGT